>JAGVSP010002151.1:0-99299 GCA_022494985.1 Micrasema minimum | reverse complement strand
CCCAAAGAAACGAGATAAATCTTTCAAATTTCAATCGATATTTCTAGAATTACCTGTTTCTTCTGCGGCAGCAACGCGACGGGTATCAGCTAGTAATATTATAAAGATTCAACTTATTTACCTCTTATATTTTTTGTGTCAGTATATTTTTTTCCTTTTTTTAAATCCACTTGTTTGCTTATTATTATTTTTATATTATCAGTATAATACGTATTCTTATGTACAAACTCATTTTTGTATTTTATTTCCATAAAGCTTTTAAAATTTAAAAAAGTCAATTGTCACGCATAATTTACAAATAATTTAAAGAAATCTTTTATCATTTAGGTACAACTTCATCTTCCTTAACTTTTGTAAATAAAACTCTCCCTTTAATTTATAAACATTTCTTTTAACAATAAATGTTTTGTTAAATTTCTAATACACAAAGTGATTTTATACGAATACCTAATGCAGTTGACATCGTTATTCGTTCTTCTATTCTTATCTGCCTGTACTCCAATGCAGAGGATTTTCTGGATTAAGGCAGAATTTTGAACGACAGACTTTCAATTTGAGTGATATTTTTCAGTTTCAGTGACGCCACAGATGACGGCTGCTAGTAAAAATACGATAATTGAATATAAAGTGGGTATCGTTTTCTGTTTTTTTCTTATTATTCAGATTTTCAAACCGAAAATTTGAAAACCATAGGAGGCCGCAATAGGTTTTCCTTTGTTCCTCATTTCGTCCTGTTATTTGCTAGGGAGATACAATAGATTCCACTAGAAGTAGGTGTATACATAGATAGGCGAGTATTGAGAGTAAGTCTTTCTTCCGTTCTGTGTTCTTTAAAAATAACTAATTCGCACTACTTCGTATTTCCATGAGCTATAAAATCATTGTTGGACATATTTATTGTATTATTATAATGCAGATTAATATGACTGACGATCAAAGATCTTTATTTTACCTTAACAGGTCTATGCTGACGAACATTTTGTCAAACGCGTTATAGTCATAGAATTGAGTACAGTCCCTCGTGTATTTATGGGAATATTCATAGTGGGCCGGAGCTTATTATTATTTTTTTTTTTTTTAATCTTTTCATCGTTTTTCTGAATATATACGTTTTAGTTTAACGAAAATAGATATTGTTTATTATTAATCCCAGGAAAATAACAGCAACTCCCAGTTCCTTACGCCTAAGAAAAAATCATATTGATCTTAAATCATAGTCTGATTCCCCAGTATTACGTGGTTTCTTAAAGAAAACAGCCAAAGGGAACCTGTCGCTATTTGATTAATACCTCCCTCCCCTTCCTTCACTCCTTACTAATGACCACCCTCTCATCACCTCTCCCAAGGCCTTGGACTGGCTCTTAAGATCGCTAATGTCAATATTTTTATATTCTATTTTTGTGCTTATTTTAAATGTCGCCGTTTAATCCTGTTTACTTGAAACTAATTCGAAATGACAGCTGTTTAATGGCAAAGGGAATTCTAAAAAGTGAAATAATATAGACAACTTTTAAATTTATGAAATCCTCGGAGTAAAATGCTGGAGGGAGTTGGTTTAATCATTAAGTTTATAAATGTCCTACCTCATTAGGATCTCCAAGAGTTTTTTTTAATAATTTTTACTTTAAACGAATGATCTACATCAATTTTAAGTACTTGTACACATATTTTACTTTGAACGAGTATTCTACATAAATGTTTAGTTCGGGTACACAATATTTACTTTGAACGAGTATTCTACACAAATGTTAAGTACGGGTACTCAATATTTATATGGTTTGGAGGGTGGCCCGTTATAACTCCGCGGACTTAATGATTATAATAGTATAATGATCGTCTGATTGATTCTCCTTTGCTAAGTTTTTGGATTACTTAAAGACAGTATTTACAAATAAAAATCCGTGCTATCATAAGATTTGTCATTCTGCAATACATTTTTATACTTTACATCTAATATTACATTGTTTTTTATATTTTTCTCTTTTTTTTTTAGTGATTGTACTTACATATTATATTTAGGGGTCTGAAGTATGTTTTACAATAAAACTTATTTTTAACACTACAATAGCAGACCCATTCATTCTAAAGGAATTCTAAATATTCCCACCAATAGTTTTGTATTATTGTATCATCGTGATTAATGTACCGATATTATTTATATTTACATACTTATTTTTTACATTCAACGAGAGCTAAGCAAAATTCAGGTTTATAAAAGCATTTCAGCAATTTTATTTAGCTAATTATTTTATCATTTATTTTCTGTTTCTTATTATTCCAAAAAATAAAGTTTTCATTTCGTCACAGCTGTAATTTTAGCATGTTTAAATATATTTTCTAATAAACATTAAGTATTATTTGCTTAGGTCGTGTGGATACTTAACCTTTCCCTTTATTAGTAATCCGGAAAACGGAGGTCGAACGCAATCAGCACTGAAGTATTACACAAGCGTGTTCATAATTCCAGCTTTGGAAAGAATTTCAATTTGGTCCCCGGAGGAAACCTCCTCCCCGCCCACTTTTCAATGTAAGTGCTAGTCCAGACAAGGGGGAAACCGCGTGGAATGGAATCTGCACGGTTTCAACAACCATAGGTGCGGTTCTTTTTAAGTTTCAGTGCCGACATGTCATCATTTATTTATTATAAATTAAGTATTTCTTAAAGCACTCGTATAAAAACATATGAAACAGATAAATGAACAAACTAGTGTACCTAAGTATGGTAGCTAACTAACTCACTAGGTATGCCTGTTCTGAGATAGCGATTCCTCAATCTATATAGGTATGTTTTATCTTGTATAATCATATTTTGTATGTATATTTATACGTCTTTTTATATAATTAGTTGTTTGTTAGAGTTACTGTTTTTCGCATTCATAATTGGTAGAGGAAGTCTGTTGAAGGCATATGGAGCAATGTATAGGAAATTTCTGTGAGCAAAGGTAGATTTGAATTGTGGTACCATCAACTTTTTAATCTTTGCTTTGCTGTTGTTTTTGTGAACAATGATCGTTGTTTTTTTTATATATATAATTTATTACACACTATAAATACTGCCATTTAATGCGTGTGGTTGAAAACGCGATTTTGAAACGTTTGAAATGACCCTCAGTAACTTTCTTATACAATTCCTACCAACTGCCTGTGCATCTTCTGCTTCTTCTTCCTCATCCATCTTCATTCCAGTATTGGATATAGGCCTCTCCTTTTTTCCTCCACTCGTCCATATCCCTGGTCATGCGCCAACCCTGTACTCCTGCGACGTTCCTAATGTCGTTAGACCAACATTTTTATGATCTTCCGACATTTCGTTGCCTCGTTCCAGGTCGCCATTTCAGCACATTCAATGTCCAACAATCATCATCTCTTCACATAACGCGTCTTGCCCAGCTCCACTTAAGTTGAGCTGCTTTTTCGCATACATGAAACACTCATGCGCGTCTCAATACGTGATTTTATCACCTCATTTCCGAACTACCCCTAACTTTTGGACAGTTCCGCGCTGGTAGAAACGCGCAGATTTAACTGTTTCTAACTGCGCCCGCTTATCATATTCATACTTTTGTCAGTTATGCATTTTCAGTGGTCAGTTTAGTACTTATCTCAACAACTCAGCTCCCGAATTACGTATATAGTTATCCACGCGGTTGAAATGTGGTTCGAGCGCGGTTTCCAACGCGGCGTCTAAACCAGCACTAAATGCGCCCCTTTGGGTGGCTGCTTATTGTCTCCGGTCTAGTGCCGTCGGCTTTTGAACTCCGAACCTGCTTCTTGCCACGTCACCTTTGTGATGTGATGACCTTACCCCAACCCCTCGCCACCCCGTTCGCGCTATCGAGCCTAGTATCTGTCACGTTTTATGAGGACCTTAGCATTCTCGCAATTTAATTACACGCCGAACTTACGGCCTGTTATCGTTGTGTCATCCTACTCCATTCTAGACTGTATTTGGGTAATCGCTGGAGTAATCTAATGGTGATGTTTTGTTTTTGTTACACAAGAAATGTTGTGATTACTTTCTATAGAAAATAGGTTCAGTCTGAAAGAGCCTGGGTATATTTTGAACAACATTTTGAATGAATACAAATACTTGTAGACAAATTACTGGATTATACCCATGCTGGGCTGATATCAGATATTATTGATATCTCAACAGAGACAGAAAAGCTCTGGAAACGAATGTGGGTCATCTAGGCGTTTACAGGGCTTATGACCTGTCATTGGCTGGGTTAAGTGGCCACTTGACGTAATTACAACATTCCCCATTCCGCCTGTCATCTGACATCTGACAACCATGTATGACAAATTTTTGAAACTTGTATATACCTTAGGTGTACAGAACAATGCGCTTGCGAGTTGTTATATTTCGACAGATTTTCGAATTACTGACATCTATTGAGAATAAGTTAAAGTATTTTTTTGGGCAATCTACATTATTGGTGTAAGTAAGGTTCGAACTGAACTTTATTACCTACTTGTAGACGTCTGAAGATTTTCTCTTCAATTTATTTATACTTTTTTATTTTAACCAGTAAATATTTTTGAACAACATTTTGAATGAATACAAATACTTGTAGACAAATTACTGGATTATACCCATGCTGGGCTGATATCAGATATTATTGATATCTCAACAGAGACAGAAAAAGCTCTGGAAACGAATGTGGGTCATCTAGGCGTTTACAGGGCTTATGACCTGTCATTGGCTAATCCAGTAATTTGTCTACAAGTATTTGTATTCATTCAAAATGTTGTTCAAAAATATTTACTGGTTAAAATAAAAAAGTATAAATAAATTGAAGAGAAAATCTTCAGACGTCTACAAGTAGGTAATAAAGTTCAGTTCGAACCTTACTTACACCAATAATGTAGATTGCCCAAAAAAATACTTTAACTTATTCTCAATAGATGTCAGTAATTCGAAAATCTGTCGAAATAACAACTCGCAAGCGCATTGTTCTGTACACCTAAGGTATATACAAGTTTCAAAAATTTGTCATACATGGTTGTCAGATGTCAGATGACAGGCGGAATGGGGAATGTTGTAATTACGTCAAGTGGCCACTTAACCCAGCCAATGACAGGTCATAAGCCCTGTAAACGCCTAGATGACCCACATTCGTTTCCAGAGCTTTTCTGTCTCTGTTGAGATATCAATAATATCTGGGTATATTTTGTCTGGAGTTGATTTATGTTCAATTGTCTTGATAAATATTTTGATTAAAAAGTCGTTACTTATTATACGTTATCCTTTCGTTTCTACACAATTTGCAATTAATTTCCTTTTGAAATATTTTGTCGTGAATTTATTTACTTTGAGTTTTACGCTATGATTTTTACATCACGCAAATGCATATTTAGATTTCAATTAGGTCAGTATTGATTGGGGTGATAAAAATACATTTTTGACATTTATTGGCTAGCTTGAATCATAATAATTTCAATATTGCTTACACAAGTTGTCCCCAATTAGGCTGGTTTTCCGTCCTAACCGTCCTTTTGTCTCCGAGGCATAATCCTTCAAACAAACCTTTCATGGTGGAAGGACGAAGAAATTGTGGTCGAGAACATTGTTATTCCTGAAATTGAAGTTGACAGCTTTTCGGTTAAGAGCTTTTGAGTCTTCGAATTATTGTGCCTCGTCTTAATTCTCTGAATACCCTCTTGATTAAATAGTCATTTCTCCAAACATCCACTCGTAACTTGGTGTCATTTTTACTCTCCTATTTATATAAGACGGTGTTTTGAGACCACTTTTGCGACCTAAAAGATATTAATACTTGGGATTATCTTTCGTCCGTTTTACCTTGATATTCGTGCCACTTGTAATGGTCTACTTAACTGAGAGTTAAGCTTTTCATAAAAAAGCATTTCGAGCACCATACGGGAAAATGTAATTTTTATCTCGATTCTCGAGACACCTAGTCTTGTAGGTACTCTACTCTCAGCATTTTTTATTTTGTATCAAAATATTGTTATTCGCTGTTATAAATAATGTATTTACGCTATTTATAACTTATCTGTTTTATACTTTTCAATATTTTTACTGTTGTACCTAAACCCTTTTTAAAAAAGGATCACACACAATGCTATATTTCGTGTAAACAATAGGTTCCCAAAACTTGCCTCGCAGACCTCTTGTCATGGATATTAATTTTTCGCAAATTCATCAACTTCATTTGTGTTTTTGAAAGCTGGTATAGTGCGTCTCTGAAAAGATACTGTAAAAAACTCAAAAAAACAGTGATTTATAAAATTTTTATCAAAACAAACCAAATCTATTACATAAAATAACTACAAATAAAATAAAATAAGTGAGAGGGATGAACCTGATGCTTCAATAATTAGTTTTCAACATTTGGCATCAATTTAGTTAGGTTTAATCTCAAATCTCCTTTGTTTATAATTATTTCCAGTTAGTTTCTCTTTTTTGTTCGGAGTAAAATATTATACCCTTGGAATTACATATTGTTCTTTCTGTTAAGTATATAAGTGTTTCATACTGTAACACAATAAGTAAGGTTTCAATAATCTGGTACGCGTAATAAAACCCAATCAGTGGGTGGAACACTTAAATAATATATCGTATTACTAATCATTTATTAAGTACACTAACGCCTTCGTTTAATAATATGCTCTATTGTTACGAAAAATCGCCTCTAGAGCGCTTAATAGGGGTTTGAAATTCTAAAATATTACTCTTATTTGTTCTGAAAATGATTAAGTAATAATTCTAGATAGAACAGCCATTTTAAATTTCATACCAGTGGAGCCATCTGCTAAATAAATTGTATTCCTGAATTCGTATATTATTAAGGCAATTTGAAGATCAAATCACCTTAATATGAGACGCCAAACAAAGAACATTCTTGTGTGCGTTCTTCAGATTACTTTTGAAATATTATGAAAAGAAAAAATACCCTAAACCTCACGAGTGTTTTTTTTTTCATTTGTGGAATTGAATGAGATACGTTCTGTTAGTAAGTTTTCCGTTCCGTAGCACAGCGTGTAAATTACTACGTTCCGCTGCATACATTACTTCGCCTGGTTTATGAAATGTAATAATTCCCTGCTTTTCTTTCCTCGGTATTGGTATTCCTCGGATGTTTAAACACCACTCGAACTGGGCTAATATTTGAGATTCACTATTTGTTCTTAAACTTTGTTCATAAATTTACCTCTTTCAATCAAATCATTCGAGTCATGTTGATTGAACCATGTATTTGAACACATTTTGAAAAGGCCTTCTTTTTTCTTTTTATGGATAGACAATACACGACTCTCCTTTATGTATAAATATATTTTTTTAAATAATCTTCTGAATGCCTCATAAAGTTTTTTTTATTACAAATTTAAGGTAATTATTATTTTAATTAAATAATTTATTGTAATTGTTGTGAGTACTGTCTTAAAAAGTTTCTTATTTTCTTTTGGTTGCGTCTTTTGAAAATGATCCTTAAATATCCTAGACGTTATTAAGCGTTCTCGGTTTCGATAAAAACTTTGATCCTTTTCCAGAAGTAACAAAATAGTTTTATTGGGAAGTACTTATTTTAATTTGGGTTCGTTTGACTTCTAACCTTCCAAGAGGGGTTTTTTTTACTTAGTTTACCCATTACTTCTCCGAAATAAAGAGAAAAAGACACACTTTTTGCTCTCCATAAAGGTAGACATTACGGATCCTGAAAGACTGACTGACATCGTTTTCTTAGACCTACTCTGTTTTTTGTTTGACTTTCCGATTTTCTACTCAGCTTCCTGCTTTCACATAACGGAAATAAGAAAAACTCAGTAATATGTTATGCAGCAGAATTAAACTTTTGTGTGTAAAATGTATCAGTATAAATTTTTTGTGTTGCTTGCTTTCATGCATTTTATTGTTCTAAATATTTTGTACGGATTTTTATTTTATTTTATTTAACCGCCTCAACAGGCCAGGAGGCCCAATTACAGAGGGAAATAGCATCACGGACACCCAGGCTTTAAAACATTAATTTGTAATATTTGTGTTCTCACCGGGAATTGAACCCGGAACCTCCGTATCGTGAGTCCAGCGTCTAAGCCATTACGCTACGAAGGCCGCCAAGCTGATTTTTTATCATTCTTGTTTATTTCATTTTACCACTACTACTTTTCCTTGTCATCGCCTAGTGATATATAGAGCACTCTAACCCGTACAAGAATAAATTATAAAATGACATTATGATAGGGGCGTATTTTAAAACAACATTTTTACTCTAATTAAGTAAAAAAAGCCTTGTTTGATATCCAATTTATGTACTAATGAACATTTTTAAGTATTAATTTTATTTATTACTATGTTTAAAAAAAATTTAAAAATTTGAAGAATTTTTTCTTTCGTCGCCGTAATACGATCTAGATTTAGAAATACTAATGTGTTATATTTTTATATATGTAATAAAATTAATAGTACCCTTTTCGATGAATGGTACCGATTCCTATTATGTTCTGTAAGCACTCTAGTGTTACAAAGTTTGTAAGAAAATTTAGTGATTGTTTTGGATGTTAGTTCGTAGAACTCCATTACATGGGTAAATACTTGTATTTAATTAAAACACAAAGAATTCTACACAGGTTTTTTATTTTAAAAACAAGGTGACGCGTTTCGTCTTACAAGGACATTAACAAAACACAGTGTTTTGATAATGTCCTTGTAAGACGAAACGCGTCACCTTGTTTTTAAAATAAAAAACCTGTGTAGAATTCTTTGTGTTTTAATTAAATACAAGTATTTACCTAGAAAATTTAGTATTAGCGCTAAATTAAATTGACTCCTTTTGAATAAATTTTCCAGCAGGGCACAATATTTATTTACTTATCAGGTTATTTTTAATCTATAAAAAAATAGGTACTGTATTACTTTGTTAATTATGATCCATATGATGTGTGAGTTCGCAAGTTTTAACCAAATTTAGAGCATTACTTTTTTTCCATATTTCAACCAATTGATATTATCCCCTACATAAATGGTAGACATTGCTACGTTTTGTTGTGTAGATAAAATAAATTACTCTCAATAATATGTGAGTTTCGGTAATCTAGTCCTTTTAAATTTGAGTTCCCTACTATTATGTACAAATCTAAATATTGCTAATGTTTTAATTCAATTTTTGGTACAAATTTAACCTTTATTTTACAACTATATTTTATCTCTCAGTTATTGTGTTACATTATTTTGTTTCCTTTTGTAAATTTTCCAGTACAGTTTGTTTATTTAGGTTATTTGGGCATTCCTGATCCAAGTACCGTACGATTTGGTACTAAATACTGAAGTTTGTGAGTACAGAGCCGGCCCAGTGGATTGAGAGCCAGCGCTGGCCCGTTTGTTTTCCTTGGCGGGTTTTAATTTAAGTGGTCTTCTCTTTCTCCGCTCCCTCGTTACTTGTTCTCCATCCCTCTCCCTCCCCTCCTATTGTCTGAACAGGCTGGGAAAATACGTTGCCGTTCAGGCCACGAGAGACTCTTTAAAAAATTCCCATCCGAGTACAGTGATGTTACTGCCGCCTGCCGTCTGCCGTCTGCCATTTGCCCATTTCTTTACAAGGTCCCTGAGTTTTGTTTTTAGTTTTTTAATGTCGATCCTTAAAGAGGTATTCTGGTCTAAATAAAAGTAGCTACTTTTTGTTTGGCGACCTTTTTAGTTGTGTGTATTCCAGCAGTCAAAATTTGTTGATGCGGTAAATGATTGATTACTCCAACTTATTTATGCGGTAGATAATTTTTTCATATCATAGCTTTATTTAGAAAATAAACACATCATACATTTTATAACAATTAACAGTTTAGAGAAATAAGTAACATAATATTTATATAATAATAAGCTTACTCTACCTCAAAGAGAAGAACTTGTGGTTAGGCGAAGGAGCATTTATTACAAAAGTAAGATATTATTGAGAAAATTTAAATTATTAATTTAGAAACAGTTCATATTTTATATAATTATAAGTCAAACATGATTAGAAATATAATTAAGCTAAATAAATAATATTAAGATTTGGAAAATCTTCTTCTCTCTTCTCAAAGAAAACTATAAGAAATACATAAATAACCAGAACAGTATAGATATGTCTATGAATTACGCGTCATAAATATTATTGTTTATCGGGTCTATTGTATGTATTAAGTTATTTGTATTTTTAATAAAGACTCAATAAAATGTTTGAAAATAATAAAACAGAAAATATGTTTTCAAACCTAATCCATTGCAGAGATTGGTATAAAGTGACCTGTCCTCGCCTTTCAGCACCACCATCAAATATTTGTTTTAGCTTTCCAAAACTTTGTTTTTTAAAATAATACGTTAACTTGATAGTGAAATTCGTTATTTGCATCGATTAGAACATAGGTACACAAAATGTTTTTAATGAACTGGTTGAAACTACTCTTGTTTATACATTGATAGTGTTGTGTCACTAATTAGATATTAGTCAAAGGGGTTGTTACCCGTTATTAATAAAACAATTCCCGAAACTTCGTTTCTCCTAACAAGTGACCAGTGACCAGCCATTTTACTTTTCCTTTGCCATGTAAACCACAACATAACACAAAGGGAACTGTCCTTGATGCATATTTTTATAATGACTCAAACATCACAATTACATGACTTTTTTAGATTTTTGTAGTTACTTTTAAATAAAGCATCTTAAATTTTATTTTGAGCTAGATTCTAAATTTAAATGTATTTAAATAATGTTAAAACAGTTTTAAAAAACCGTTATGAAGTCTTAAAATTTTAATTTTCTATCTGGTTCACCAATTTGTGTGTTAAGTTAATGAATTTTCTTATCTCCTTGAGCAGTGTACTAAGATCTAATAAAGCGAACTTTTGAGAAGTTTTGCAATTAAATATTGTTTCTTGTTAAGGCAGCGCAAGATTCCCAACTTATCAACCACCCCAAAAGTTTTTGTGTTCTGATTCTATAAACTGAAAAAGAGCATGGTTCCGTTTGTTTTCACTACAAAATTTTCAACAAGACATGTGCTTACATTTAGAAATGTTTTGTTTAAACGAGACTTAATCAATAAATTATATATTTTTTGTTGAATAACATTTTTGGTTAAATCGTTCACGCATAGTTGTAGTGGTACTATCAAGTTAACATACATGTGTGGGTGAATAAATTATCCCATCGCATTTCATCGCCTTGCCAGTGTAGTTTGTAGGGACTGCGCACTAGAAACTGTATGTACCCGACCCATTTATACCGAGTGCATGTCGCTATCAACAGGAGCACTGCTGGTGTAGTGGTATCATGCAAGATTCCCATTCTTGCGACCCGGGTTCGATTCCCGGGCAGTGCATTAAATTCTTTTATATATACATTTTTTTATGTATCTTCAAGTTTTTTTTTCCAATAAAAGTTTGCGATTCAGCAAGTTATTTTAAATCAAGTAACTTTTCAAGTAGATTTATGTGTTGTATATTCGAAGATACGTATATACATACATTTCAGGAATTTTAACTGTTCTTTATCGATTTAAAAATATAAATACTAAAAAATTATCCATGCTTTTATTTTGAATTTTCTTTGAACTAGCGCCTCTAGCGACGAAAAGTTGAAAGCTCTTGTAACATGTTGTCGAACTGTTTTTTTGTATGTACTTATTTTAATGGGTACTTTTACTTGCATTTTCTTTATTTTTAGACTTTGTACAGTACCATTTTGTTGAATAAAATCCTTTTTTTATAAAAAAATTGTTTCCGAAGTAGTAAGCTAAATACCTGAATATCTTTAAAATCATAAAAATCAACTTCAGCGGTGTAGTTTTCGTTGAATACATTTATAAAATAAAAAAATCTTGTTTATGCAATTCAGCATCTGTTCATATTTTCTTGAACAAAGTTTTGTGAAAAAATTAACACATCCCAGAAATCATTTTCTTCACCAACGAATTCCACCATGTGCCCTTGAATCATGTAATAAAATAATATTTCCCATTCCGATCATTCATGAAGAAAATACGGCAGAGACAAAATAAACACTTTTTTAAAGTACCTAAAATATATCAGAGACGAAGCACAAGAAGAAATGAACACGTTGCGTCCGTAAAATGCCTTTTCTCGTAGCAGTTGAAGTCGTCAAACTGCTAATACTCCAGCCACGTTCTAACCCTCCCTAACCCCTTTAGGGTGGCTTCGTTTCCCGCTGTTTTTTCATGTGATTCTCCTCTTTTATCTTTGGAAGTTGGCTTCTGACGGTATTTCC
Organism: Micrasema minimum; assembly: GCA_022494985.1. NCBI lineage: Eukaryota > Metazoa > Arthropoda > Insecta > Trichoptera > Brachycentridae > Micrasema > Micrasema minimum. Next base: position 87,072 of record JAGVSP010002151.1, on the reverse strand, counting down.
CGCGCTTTTCTCGTCTCCTTCATTCTTCCCTTTTTCTATTCTCACCCTTAACGCAGCAAGTTTCAAGTGTAAACACGGTAACACACATTTTTTTAAACACAAATTTACTCATTTTTTTTGTATGAGCACTTTTTTTTCTCATATACGTTTACTTTAATAATTATTATCTTCTGTACAAAAAAATATTCTGCTCTCTAAAGTACTTTAACTCTATTTTTAGTTGGGCCTTTACTTCGTTTACTTTTTAAACGTTACATTTTCTTTTTGTATCTTGAAAGGGAAAATATCTGTTAGTAAAAACAGTTAAAAATAAAATTCACTTTTGTAAGTATTCTTAGCTTGTCATTCCAGAAGCATTATTTCCATTTTCATTCACGTTTTAAATATTTAAAAAAATAATAATTTTAATTATTTGTAATAATTGAAGTGGGGCTGTATAGTAATGCATAGAAATGAAAACCATTCGATTCCATGCTTAACAATATGCAAAGAATCTCGAGCAATTCAAAGAATCTGAAGTTTGTGTTTAGAGATCTAAACATTGACTTATTCTGTGTCGTATTATACTCGGGACCAGTACAGGTTAAGGAGATCAACAGTCTTAATGTGCTTCGCAGACACAAATTGGTACAAATGGGACCATTAAGGTCGTGTGTGACGCTCGCTAGTTCAGACCAGGAGTTTAATTACCTAATGGTGCCTAGGGTACTGGATTGGTACACCAAGTGCAGTGTGTCTTGATCATTTATAACACGGCAAAGGCAAGATGACCATTCTTACGCTTTTGCGCCCGCTCAAGGTGTCTCTATTAAAATATTTTTTGTGAACAATAGTCTTTGCTGTGGTAGTTTAAATGAGACCGTTACGGGAAGACCCGAGCGGAGCGGAGCGCCACACAATCCAATGTTTTTACACATCAAATATCCATGGATTGTGCGCCGCTCCGCTGCTTTCGCTCGCCGCCCGTGTGCGTCTTCCCGTTAGGGCTTTGTGTGCCCCTTGCTACCGCAGACTCAAGGGTTTCGCCGCACTCGACTTTTATCCCTGAGCCATGCACCGTGCTATGCGTCCCTCACTCCACAACAGGTGGGGTAGAGAGATCTGGGGGTAACTATCCTCATTATCTTTATCCTGCGGCGTAAATTTCCACATCGGCATTTCTTCTCCGAGTCTTTAGTCGCTAAGTGCTCGCTGTTGTTCATTATTTCTTCTGTTCACGAAAAAATACATTTTTTGAAGGTAAGATGAGTCAGGAAATCGTACCTGGATTATTATTTTTTATCTGTTCTAATTGTTACGTTAATAATCACCAACCATGTTACATGTTTAAACAAATCACCTGACTTGGTATCGTTTTATTTCAAGTAATCTATCTAGTTCTTCAAATTGTGTTTACTTAAAATTTCTTTGAAAACTTTACAGTTAAAAATAATTATAACTTCATTGTTTTTTCATCTTTATATCAGTCAGTCTTTCCTAAAGCAAAGCTGCAATATTGACAAGATTTTTACTGTTTTTCAAATATCTCATTTGCCGCACAAACTTCTTAGCCAATCTTAAAATCTGTACCGGAATATCGATACAGAGCCTTTTTTCTTTTGACCGTAAAAAATTCTAAACCGCTATTTATTTTCAATAAATGTTGTAATAAATGTGGCCGCCCGTTAACCCGATAGTGGCGTAAAGTTCAATGGTTAAACATAAAGTGTTATTAAGGCTTACATTCCGCCGTGCTGATGGAAACATATTTTTTACAAAATGGACAAGTAAAAAGTCATTTCGGGCCAGTGCTGTGTGAATCTCAGCTGAACATAAAGTGTGGTGAATATATAGAAAGTGTTGGTCGAGGAAATATAGAGTGCCGTATTATATTTTCCTTACTCTTATATTGATATATTCATGCTGGTACTTTTCTTTCCCTGTTTTGTTAAACTATTTAAAAAAACGTTTTTTTTTGTTTCAGGTAAGCATCTGATTTGTGGACTTCTTCTATTGTCAATATCACAATGACATATTATGAGTAGAGGCATTCTACATATTCAAGCAAATAAGGAAAGTATCCATTTTCTTTTGATATTTATTTTGACATATTGCCGGTCCAGGTATTTTAGATCTTCAATATGAAAACGTGCGGAATTTCTTCTGTTATTTCTGTAAAACTTAATGGCATAACACAGAAAATGTTTTAGATTTCTTTATTAAATTTTAAAGTTCATAATACGTTGGTATATTGTTCTGTACCCGTAATCGAAAAATCGGCCTATAAAAGCAAACATTAAAAGCAAATATTTACAAAATAATGTCTGAACGGTGTTATTTTTTATACACTGGGGTGAATTATTTGTTTTTGTAAATTTTGTTTCTTCCGCAGCAATTTCCAAAAAATCCATGCCTAATAATTATTATCATGGTCACGTATTTCGAATGAAAACATTTTGCTATTAACTTTCGAAGTTCATCCCCTTTTATTTGCCCTTCAATTTAATGTCAACCCTTTTTGAAATACCGTTAATTTTGGTAACCTTTATTCAATTCTATAAATTAAACAGAGATTCGCACAGATTTTATTTTCTCGCATTCAAATAATTTGTGCCGTTTTATTAAAATAATTAGTCAGAAAAAATAAGTTGTCTGTAATAAAATAAAAATTAAACTAGTTGGCAAATCATCATAGATTGCTTTGCAAATTATATACATTGGATATTATTTCCCGAGTCTTACTGCTTTAATATTTATCTTTATGAGCAATTATATTATACTTAGTTCTGAAAAAAAATTCACAAACATTGTAAAAGCAATATTGAAGACCATGTTAATCCTGTAATAAATTGCTGTTCTATCACAACAGTTTAATTAATTAATTAAATTATTTTTTCAATAATTGATTATATGGCAGCCAATTGCATTTCTTTATTATGATACTACAACTTCCTCCTTATCCGCACCTTATGGTGCTAGGGCACTGCATTATGAACATTTTATCTTGACCTTAATAATATAATATCACATTACAATGTTCATCTCAACAGAAACGAGAAGTTTGGAAAGGAATATATGGACACACTCAAAATGTTGTTTATAAATGATAACATCACTTTAGTGTACCCTTAAAATCATTTTGATGTTGTAATTTTTTCTATTTCAAGAATAAAAATCCAGTACACACGATTTATTTCTCAGATATTGGATAAACCTTCTCAGAAAAATTGTTTTATAAAAGCGATAGATATTTTTCTAAAAAATTTTATGTTCAAAAGATGTATCTAACCAAGATTTGTTTTATACCCATAGTACAACATATTACCAGTCTTAAGATGCCCGTAACAGGCGCTGAAGGCAATGAAAGCGCTAACTGGTCAAATAAATAAAAGTGGAAGTGTACCAAGTTGTTTTGCTTCCGTTGTGTTTGGTAAAGTAAATTTTAAAAGGTATCCTTATTAACCACACAAATGGGAAATCTATTCTTTACTTATTAAATTTTAAATATTCATTTGACCGCGTGATTCCGATTGAAATGTATCGTTTTGTAGTGTTTTAGTATTTATTCCAATACTTTGTGTATTCAAAATTCATCCTTTAGACTGACCCCCGTTAACTTAAATCCCACGTTAATCTACCCCTCATTTATTTTTCAAAACACTCAACATAAATGTACAACAAAGTGATTTACTTTTCACTCTGTATTTTTATCATAAATATATTCACAGGGTTGAAAGATTTATCTTTTTTCTCTGTACTTTTTGTCGGGTCTATTTTCGCAATGTTTCCAGGGAAAATAAGACTTTTGGTAGCGTGTATTTTTTCAATTTATTTCTATTTTTATGGGGGTTGCGACGGTTTCTTTAGGCATATCAACAAAAAAAAATCCCAAAGATCCGTTGTTTCAAATCAGTCTCTAGATTTTGCGTATTGATTCATGATCAAATAGGAAATTTATCTTCTTATATTCGTATTTTGATGGAAAATTCATTCAAAAATTTTAATCAATATTTTTAAGTCTCCCACCATAAATAAACCAAATGAGGATATTAATACTCTTACCAAAGTTAAAAAAATTGTGTGAAAAAATTCAACTTAACTATCATTATTGAAAAATGTAATGGTTTCAATATAGTTATTTTCTAAATTATTCAAATTAAAATCACATATAAAACTCTCTAAGCATAAGAGCTCGTCTTTTTTTTTAGAAGCACAGCGAAAAATAGTGAATCAAATGCAAAAATAAAATATATTTTAAAAAATGTTTTCAAGTTAAAAGTTCCACATAATATTTTCTATGTAATTAATTTATTAATACATCGTCTTCATTATTTACAGCAAAGGACACAAAAAAAATAATTTAAGTGCTTTAACAATTGATTCATATAGAGAAAGATTGGTTATTTAAACCACAGAATGTGCTCCGTTATTTATCAATAACTTTAAAATTTATTCCCTATTTTATTAGCAACTACCCATATTATAATATTAATAAAACATCATTTTTCTGATTCGAAAATGTCTTGCGCTTTTGAAAGTTTGCGGTTTGAATTTTAGTTTGGAGAATACAGAGACGTACAATGTACAATATATGTCCTTTCTTCCCCTATATCCCTGTAAAGTCCCTACTTTCCTTCTGGACCTCCTACCCCGTCATGATTTACGCCCTTCTAATAAGGGAAAGGCATTCCAGTTCTGCCTGCTAGGAGCGCCTACCGCCCGCGCCATGCCAGCCAGAACACCTGAAATTTTCTACCCGAATATATTTATTCCCCTACTTTATTCCATCCCATTCTTGTATATTTTTGCGAGAAATATAACCTAATTCTCTTTCGGACTTTTTTATACAATATTCATGATAATTTAATTTAGATTACATTCGCCTGATGTGAATAGCTAAGGGCTTATTTTGCTTTGTGCCTACGCAATCTGCGTCTGTTACCTATCTGAATTATCATGATATTAATTTTATTACATATTCTTTAATTCTTTTTTATGAAGATTTAGACGTTAGACGTTTACAAAATAAAATGTGAAAAAATAAATACTCCGTTAAATATGTTTGTTTTTTTTTGCATTACTACTACTTTCCCTTATCAACACCCAATGGTGAATAGGGCACTGCATTGGCACACCAAGTGCAGTGTATCTTGATCATTTTATAAACAACCAACAAAACCTGCATTAACTTATAAAAATATAAGTTTCTTAAGCACGTTTAACTAATTAGTCTATGTCTATATAAACATAATTTAATATTTTATTGTTTTATCCATAAAAAATTATTTAGCATAATTAATTCAAAATTACCCTTAAAGCATATTTGTAATAAATGTAGATACGTGTTGTATTGTCTCTGTTTTATTTAGTTTTGAATTATTTTACATACCTACATATATATATTTACATTTTACGTTAGTGTTGCTTTATAGTATTCTTTTTACCCTTTTGTTATAAATTTTATTTAAAATCTAGTGTTTCTTGAAATGATTTGTTCCACTAATCATAGACATTGTTTTATTTTTTCTTCTATTTTTTTTCATTTACTTATACCTATTATTGTTTCTTACCTATTATTCTGTACTGAAGGAAAATAACGTACTCACTTATCTAATAAAACCAAATCCAGTACATTTCCATTCGTATCCTATGTTAACAGAAACTGTTAGACTGTCAAAACTACGATCAATTCGATTAAAATTCTCAACGTTTGAATTCTGATTGGCTTCCGTTGTTTGCTTTCTGTCAGTACAAATAAAATCCATTTCTAATCAAAGTCTGGTTCAACGCTCCTTTTGTTGTTTATCCCGATTTTCCTTTTTGATTGTTGATATGTATTTTTATTTATCTATTTTCCTTTCTTTTAATTTAAAAAAAATTGTTTAACAAATTTTTCGTACCACATAACAGGCACTAGACGACTAGACCCTTTTACTGTGCGCTCTTCTGCCGGTAAATTTTACTTCCTTTTATTTTTCTATTGTTCATTTAATATTTTCTTAGTCACTCGCATTTATAGCGTTTAGATAAATAAACCTTACGTTTTTACAGCCAATTACCACGTGCTTCAGTTCACAAAGCATACCTGGTAAGTTTCATTATATTGTATGTAACCCACGTAGTCACAGGACTAACTAAGAACTTGTGTGCTAAGTTCCATTCCAGTAATACTGTTGATGTGGTCTGTACAATTGGCCCCGGTATGTTGATGCGGTTTGGGATTCGCTATAGCAACCCTCGTTGTCTGTGCGACCTATTCACGTACCACCCTCCTTCAGTGTTCATAAGCTCTCGTGAGGACAGTTTCTCGATATCACCTATTAGATTAATGTCTGTAATCATGACACGTCACTCATACGTAACTAGAAGTAATATTATTATTTGGATTTGACATTCGTCTTGCTGTAGCCATCCATCTACTTGGTATTATTGTACTAGTAGATGTAGAGTATTAGATCATTCACGTCACGTAATTTTGTCACAATAATGTATCGTGACATACTCGTACAATCAGTCAACATTACCCACTAAGCCACTAAGCATCCCATATAACTGCACAGCGTACTGGCTTCGTTATCAGGTAAAAACTTTGCTTCATATTCTATACATTTTTCGAAATACGCACTAAATTTTTTAACTCTTTCCAATATACACCGTGTCCCACGATGAGACCGCGAAACTCCGGAGGGTGATTGTTCATGGTGTTCTGAGAGAAAAAAATCCTTATAAAGTTTTTTGATCCGGGCATTTTTAATAATTAATTAAAAAAAAAGTATTATAAAAAGCGACGATGTAATACTGGCTTCTGTTTGAAATGCTAGCGGTGGCGGGGGTGGCGGTGGGCGGGGAGGAGTGGGGGTCCTCTCTGGTCACCGAACGCCTTGCCTTGTGCGGACATTCAAAATTCGAATTTCATATCTGAAATTGGTGCAGGTCACGTGGTGTTAGCCAGTTCAAGAATGGACGGTATTACACGCGTGAATTTTAATCATTTTTTTAAGAAATTAGAATTGAGTTTTTTGAAAAACTTCATTAAAAATTTTTTCTCAGAATATCATGAATAATCACCCTCTGGAGTTTCGCGGTTTCATCGTGGGAAACGGTGTATATTATTTGTCTAATCTGAATGTATAACTTTAGTTGAGAAATGACATGGCGCGGCGAATCTTTCTTTTATTAGTATTACATTTTGTACGTATTTTTACATAATAATTCTTCTTCATTTTTTTAAATGTTTTTAGCGATTTAAACATCTGATTATATTAAAAACATACTATGTATTTTTAAGAGAAGTTTGAATGCGAAATACAAAAATGTTTATGATATGAGCTTTTTTATGTATAAATTAAATTACATTTTTCCCGTTTTAAATTATTTTTTAATGGATTAATTAAATTTATCCTACTTTCATTTATAAAACTTTTTTCTCTAACAGTTTAGATATATTAGAGTAAGGTTTTTTTTTTATATCTCTTTAATAATTGGATTTGAATTTTTTTTCATATTCAATTATTTTAATTTAAAATCATACAGTTCCTGGAACATTGATTATGATTCACAGAAACTTTGTCCAGGAATAAAATTTATTTAATTTATTTTCCTATAATTTTTTTTGTGGAGCCCTTCCTTAACTGATAGTATATTTTGATTCAATTAATTTCTTCGTATTGTATTTTTAAGCCTGCCTTAAACACCTTCAATGAAAAATTATATTCTCTTCTTGTATATCTTATATATTATATTTTTAAATAAAATATTAATTTTGAAGATTTTTCTAAGAGATTTTATTAATAAAACAAAACTTTTAATCTTTATGATACTGATTCTATCATCAGTATAATTTAACACCCCATCGAAAAAGTTATATTAAACAGTTTTGAAAGCTTTTTTCATTTAAATCCTCTGCTTAAAATTACGTATTTCAGGTCCATTTATTTTTCAGAAAACACTTTTTTCCTGAAAATTAAAGTTGACATGAAAATTAATTAATGTTAAGAAAAAAATACAATTACTACATTTTTCCACGATTGTCTCAAGATATTTCCAAAAAATTAATCATTTAAACGAATACACTTTTTATTAAATAGAAATGGTTTTCTTTTTATGATAAATGGGGTATGATAAAAGTCCTTTAATTACAATGTCAAACAAGAATAGAGTTTCAAATGTTTTTAATGTTTTATTGCGTCGGCGTCGTATGTACCGTGGTCATTTTACATAACTATATTTAAAAATGTATTGTTGCCATCTCAATATAGAAGTAGAGTAAATAATGAAGATGGATAAGTGGGCAAATGGACAACCACATCTCGATTTAAATACATCATGGCATGACCATTTATCTGTTTAGTATTTTATGGATGAGGTTACGAAAAAATATCAATTACCTAGTTAGTTGTGGTAATAGCCCGCCTCTTGCTTTAGTGGATAGCTCATTAGGCTGCTATGCATGAGGTCGCGGGTTCGATAATTTTATGTTTTCACTTCAAAAAAATTTAATGTGTTACCTCGGATCGACGGTAAATTCATTGCGCTTGGCGTACCAATACAGCGCACTATGTTCCATTGGGTCCGGATAAAAAAAAGTAGTAGTAGTATATGTAACCACGCGATATTACAACCCTCCCTTTGCGCTCGATATCTGAAGTTAGAACACTATAAAATTACAATCGACGTCTCAACAGACGTGGAATTTTTGAAAAGGACATTGATAGTATGAACAGGGCTTATGACATGTTATTGGCTGGGTTAAGCGACCACTTGATGTGCTACAACTTTCAATCATTCTAGTCGCGGTTGAGATATCGATTGTCAAAGTGGTGTTATGAAATTAACCACAGGAAGCGTATATTTTTAGAAAATTTGTATGGAAACGCCCCTTCTAGTGAATTCTTGTTCGAAGATCGTTTGTATTTAATGCTACCTACTTTTAAATAATACATTGTGCAATAATTTCATGGTGTGCTTATCAACGTCTGTACGTTTATCAACGTTAATTTCGTGTCACCGTGATTCGTGTCGGCCATTAGCTAATTGGTTGGTCGGATCTGTCGGCGTTTGGGGCATTTCATTAGCGTCCGATTAGCACCTCGGGCAGCGTGTGTAATTATCGCCCTACCTATACATACATATAGTACACTAATACACCCACATCATACGTAACTTACCTACCACAATTGCAAAGTGTTTTAGTAGTTAGTAATGTGTTGAACAGTTCATGAGTAGCATCTTTCTGTATCCTTTGACAAACTGCCTCGGGCTGCGTGCTTATCGCCCTACAAACAACAATAATATGTACTTATATACTCATCTACATCTTATACCTCTATTTCACCGGATTCGAGACCAGTAGAACACAGGGATACGTGCATTGCGTAGGGTAGGATTCCTAGTAATCGACACCATTTTTCTTTTATTTTTGTGATTAATTTTTCTTTTAATGAGGATCTTTTAACAGGAAAACGCCTTAAAAGTATTTTACATTGTTGCATTACGTTTGAAATCGAATGAAATTCAGCGCTGTAACAACAGTTCCACAAGTCATTTGTCTGTACTTTTTGATGACATTCCTCCTTTTGTAACTTGCTGTCGCATTGATTTTTGTCATTTTCCCTAATTTATTTGCTCTTTTAAAAACCTAATTATAATTTAACACAAATCTGGTATACATTCATGGGTTATAGATAACAAGGTTCAGGTTTAAATCAGTGTTCTGACGTAACTTACTTTTTGAAATTGACTCTGTATGGGAATCGAACCCGCGACCTCCTCATGCATAACGAGGCGAAGAATCATATTTTCTCAATAGATATGATTATCATGAAACGAGGATATTTCTTTGTTTCGTTTGTTTGATATATATTTATTATTCGTTTCGCTGTCTGTTTACGAAAAGGTCTGTGTGGTTTTGTAGAATCTTTTCTGTTTTAGTTTAAAATTCATGGTCGGAAACGGTTTATTAAAACCGTATTACAACTTTTTCTGCGCTAATGAATTCAACCAACAAAGTTTTGAATTCCTACCAAAATGAAATTTCAAATTCACGTAACTTTGTTTTGTTTTTATTGCAATTAATAATCGCGAATGCCTTAAAATTTGTTATGATTCTGATATTCTGTGTTTTATTTTTTACAGTCGTATTTCGTACCATAGTAAAAAGTTTATATAAAGAATAGCGTTAATTTAGTTATTTAGTAGCTAATTAAGTTTGAAAAAACTCTTTTTAAATTTAACACATCAAGTCAAGAAAAAATCACATTATTACTAGTAACCGTTCGCGTCTTAGCATTAATCCCGAGACTTGATTGCAGTCAGATTCTATATCCGCTGTGCTAAATGACTAATTATTTTTCCCGAGATTTTAACGGAATGGATATCAAAAAATGATGGACTATAACCAATGAAGTTTACTTTACATAGATAGGCCTATTCTTCCGTCCTTGTATTGTTCTCGTCCTTGGAAGATTGCGTCAATTGACTCAATTTCAACTTGGGAAACAGAATGATTAAAATGTATTAGATTCGATAGTGGAAGATAGACATAGCTGTCTTTTTTTCACTGCAAATTACAAATAGAACATAAATTTTGACAGCTCTCTCTGAAATAGCTTGTCTAATGTTAACTTAACAGGTCTATGCGACTTACGCCCCCTCATCAGGTCAAATACGATCAACCAGCGGTTATATTTTTTATCTTTCGTTAGATTTTAAATAAAAACATATAATGGTTTAGCATTTTCAATCATCGCTCCAAATTTAGATGAATAAAGGTAAAAATCAGGTCATTTTATATTATATCTACTTCCTTTTATGTCCGAAGTCCAACTAATGCCAAACAGTAATTAACTAAAACATGTGATAATGTTCTGTCTGAAGTAATTCGCCGCACGTAAAACAAGTCATTTGGAAAATGACATAATCCGTCAGTCTTCTTCTGTTGCATTATTGCACTAGGTACCTATCTGTTATTTCTCAATGGCTAGTTTCATGCTAATAAGTATATTTTATTTTTTGCATCCGTTTTGCTAATATTATTGTAAGCCTTTAAATGTACATATTATGTAAACTTTTATTTTTTTATTTCATAAATATTTTTACATTTTAAAATTTTTAAGTTCTTTAGTTATAACCCCGTGTCGAACTGAAATATTTACAAAAAAATTAGTATTTCAAAAGTTTAACATAGTGTTACACAGTTAAAAAGTACACAAAAACGGTCTTCAAATATACATATACATATTGAGTAAAAAATGTTAAAATTTACATATACAATTTTATTGAATGTTCGGGAAATAATCTGAAATGCTTCACACTATCTATGGATTTAACATAGAGTTCTAAATTTGTTTTGTAATTACTTACATTTATGTAACTACGATTTCATCTGTGTGCAGTACAACGATTACTATTTACATAGACGTTTAACCGTTACCACTAATCAAATAACGGACCCTTGTGGTAAGTACTTAATTAGCGTAATAACTTCATATATTTACTGTATCTCGATAGTTAACTGTAAGGGAATAATTTGATAATTCAGTACTCAGTTCTGCGGGATAATGTTCGGTCACGCCCTGGGCATAAAATATACTAACCGTTTTATTCATTTTCCTTCCTCGCGGAAAAGATGCACCGCAGTCGTTTATATGGTAGTCTAATGGACGAGAGTTAGAAGGACCGAACAACCCCATAAATTGCTTCTCTCCTCGCCTTTATCCGCGGACTTTGAAGCGCCCTTCCTCCCACCCCGAGGGCGATAAACTGGCTGTTTATACCATGCGGAATTCATCTTATAATGATAATTCTACCGCATTTAGGTGGATATTATATGTATATATGTTGGTTGTAAAAAGGCGAGGAGAGTTTAACAGGAAAGGGGATAATCGATTTAAGAGAATGAATAGCCCACGGGCAGAATTCATGACCTAATTGGAAGCATTCTTTGCTATCTGCAGTTATTAAAGTGCTTCAAGTATATTTTTATGAAAAGGGGTTTTGAATTATTGCGATTTCGTTGTCATTTACGCCCAGTCAATTTGCTTTCGATTTTTTTTAGTACAATCTTTTAAATTATCGCCAAGGTTTTTTGTGGTTTTCATAAAATTTTATTTTAAGTAGGCATTAGAACCTTTTCGAACACAGCGGATTTTACTTGGATTAGACTCCTACCAATTGTATGTTTTTAAGCAAGGACTTTCAATCAAAATGACGACTCTTTAAGATGTTTAAATTTATACCCCGGTACCTAATTTTTTAAATTATGTTTTTTTTTTTTAATAGCGTACACAACAATATACTATGTAATAAAAAATATACTTTAATATTAACATAACATATTCATATTTTCATTTATACAATATAACATTAAATGTATTATATACACTCTCACATCATATGTTAATCATCATATAAACCTTCACTACATACCATACAAATATTTAACATTTTGGATAACGATAATTAAGGTATATTGCGTAAAATCTCCAATTCATTTGCTACTATGTTATTTTATTTTGTTCCGAGATGTATTCTATCGAATGCTTTAAATTTAAAACGAAAGACATCCACAGATTTACATGTGACTATCAAACGTACATTTCCAGTCGACAATTTCATCTGAGGGAATTCACTGGGCACACGTCTAAACCTACTATTCGCTACCATACCACTCGACTCGTGCATACCCTCCCCACGGTTTCGTCTTGGGAGTTGTACTGTCGAAGTTATCTTTGTCAACGCGCAACGGTTAGAGAAGGTAACTTAATGTAAGATATGTACATGTTATTCATATAAAATCTAATTCTGAAAATGTAACTCTTTGTGTAAAATACGATATGATATATTTATGCTTCGCTAGACTTTTAATTAAGATTAACGTCATTCTAAAATAAATTTCAACAGAAAAAATCTATCAATATTTAACGGGAAAATGTTTTATACGGGAATATTGCTTTGAAAGTATGTTGAATTATAATTTATTTTTCTAGCTAGTTACATTAACATTGTGTATGGGAAGATTTATAACGACGAATATTTTAAAGATATTGTACTGCTTACCCATGATTACTTACATTAGTAGATGCATAAGTAGTAAAGTAATGTTCATACATTAATAAGTGTTGGTACATACTGTGTTTTTACGTACTTACTTAGATGAGACCTTATATTATGTTTGTAAGGGGCAATTTAAGCTTTTTTTATTATATCTTTATTGATATCCCAACAGAGACAGAGAAACTCTGGAAACGAATGTGGGTTATCTTATCGGGTCCACAAATAAAGATTGATTGCCAAAAATGCTTAACAATCTTCTCAACAGATGTCACCAGAGAGCAAAAATGTTAGAAATTGTCGAAAAACAAACTCAAATGTGGAAGCTTCTGTGCAAATTCAATATATATAGTAGTTTTTCAAAATTTGTCATATATGGTTGTCAGATGATGGGCGGAATGGGGAATGTTGTAGTACATCAAGTGGCCACTGAACCCAGCCAATGACAGATCATAAGCCCCGTAAACGCCTAGATAACCCACATTCGTTTCCAGAGTTTCTCTGTCTCTGTTGGGATATCAATAATATCTGATATCAGCCCAGCATGGGTATAATCCAGTAATTGGTCTACAAGTATTTGTATACGTTCAAAACGTTGATTTTTTATTATGTTCATATTTTCTTATTATAAGTTCTTATAAGGTTTTCTTGCTGGCTGAGTCAGAGATTTTCGGGCATTCTCTAGCAGGTACGATATATTTTTGCGCTTACACGGTTTAATAACAGATATCATTATGCTTTATAAAATAATCAGATATCATTATGCTTTATAATATGCGTTATAAGATTTTTGGGGTGCTTATAATCCAGTAGAATATTTATGGAAACTCGGGACTAAAACGCTTGTTACTTTATTGACTTTGAAATAGCTTATAACGTTTCGTGACTCATTTTCGGGGTGGAAATCTCCATCATTTCTCTCTGTCAAGTTTTACGCATACACATTTTTATTTTATGTAAAATGTTCGAATCAAAAGACTTGATGAATGTGGCCGAGCCTCGTTCAAAGCTAACGTTTTCCTGAATATTAAGTGCATCTTAAAAACTTTTTAGGAGTAAAGACGCGACGTAGTATACACGATACTAGCAACCTACATACATAATTTTATATTCAAAATGAATAATTATAGTTTTTGCGTGATAATAAATTTGGTTTTAAGGAAGCATTTCAAAATTAATCACTTCTTGGGATGTTAATACTTTTTTCACCTTTGAACGACTTTTCGTCGGTATAAATTGTATCCTTTCTACACAATAGTGATGTGCGTTTTTTATTACTTTTTATCATGAACATCGATGAATCATATTAATTCAGAAGTTTTTTGTTATTTATTTCTAACCACATCAACTTGTCAGGGGGCCCAATAACAGAGGGGAACAGCATTATGAAAATAAAATTCAGAGAAAAACCACTCTCCATTTTTGTGATCTCACAGGGAATTGGACTTGGTCTTAGATTTAGACTAGAAACAAAACCTTTGTAATGTGAGTCCAGATTCTAAATCACTGTGTCACGGTGGGGTTATTAGTAGTTACTTTTTGTGGTATCAATAAAAATACTTTTTTAAACACGATAGTGAGTGACTTGCACTTGGTGTATCAATGTATGGCCCCATGCACCATTGGATAAGGGAAAGTAAGGTTTATTTTACTAGACACTCGTTTTTTACGAAATTCCGTTGCTATAAAAAGCTATCTGAAAAATATGTTTAAATTATCTCAAAATGAACGCCTTATTAATTTATATAATATCGTAGCATTTTTATGTGACCAATTTAGAAATTTCCATTTTAAGAACAAAACACAAAATATTTTCCTCCGCCCTGCTGGATATTATTCATTGTGCGTCTAACAATTTTCAACTCGTTGTTCTCTCGTTTCAGAAGTTAAATTCGTTTTTATTATCGCGGGAAATTTGTACAATTCCTGTGATCTGTGTTATTTTGCGCCGTAAAAACTTCGACATTCGTGCCATAACCGGGCTTAATATTCAACAGAGCGGGGGACATGGGGGAGGGTTAACCCTCTTTCATTAAATCCTTTTCCGTCGCCCGTTGCAAGGAACTGCCGACCTTGTTGCATACTTTATGCATTGGTTAAGAGCTATTTTAATTTGGCGATAGGCGGCTCGCTGTGATTCAATTAGCATACTACTTTGACTTGGCGAATACAGATTTTAAAACATATTTCTTGTACATAAACAATCAAATTTAGGACTTGTTTGAAATAGATTAAGTAGAATTGACGGAGTCCATCAGGAGTACATCCATCCGAGTATTTGAATTGTAGCGTCACTGACATTGTTGGCTTTTTACATCAACTAATGTCCAGGTTGTGAGAAAAAGAGAATGGAGAAATTATCACGTTTCGTAAGAAGGGCGACCCATTAAATTGTGACAACTATCGCGGCATCATGTTACTCAGTGTTCTAGGGAAGGTGCTAGCTTACATAATACTGCAGAGAGTCCGTGCCCCATAAAAAATCAAAGTACAATTGGATGGGTATACATTTTAATGCGAGTAATAAAAGAAAAACAGGCAGCATTCCTGCCTGGTATGTCTTGTGCGGATCACATACATAACCTGCGCTGTATCCTGCAAGAGAGTCAGGAATTCAGTTCTTCGTTGGTTCTCTGCTTCGTGGATTATAAAAAAAGCGTTTGTTAGCCCGCACAGATCAACACTCTGGAAAACACTGAAAGCATATGGGGTGCCTTTGAAACTGATCGGACTTCCTCGTCTTCAAGTTATTGCTGATAGGCTGAATTGGCAATCCACGTGCATGGGTTTAAAAATCAATACTAACAAGACCTATGTCATGTGTAACACCTCGTGTCAAGATGCCCAGATCCCCCTGGCTTTGTCGAAAGGGTTGAGAGCTTCAAATACCTGGGAGCGTACATGACAGAAAACAGCAGATTTCACGAAGATCTGGGAGTGCGGCTTGGAGTAGCGGGTGCCGCATTCAACAGTATGAAAGCTGTCTATAGATTGGACGTTTACTCGGTCAAAACAAAACTTCGCTAACTATTGCAATGCTGTTATAACTCATTGTTTTATAACTCGTTTTATAAAATACACATTATTTTAAAATTCTCCTATGATTCGCATTTGTAAGTTATACGAATACGTACATAATGTTTTCAGTAACTTTACGATCATTTTAAAATTGATTTTTCCGCATTCGTTTACTAAAATGGAACAACAAAAGTCGATGAATGCACTCATCCATTAAAAATAGTTTTTTTTATGTATAATAAATACGCCTGTGTGGTTGAAAGCTTTTAAAAGCTTGTATCGATTTTAGGCGCATTCAATATAGAATACTTTCATTATACTTGGTATCATACACACGTTTTTTTAAACGCTTTTAAATATTTTATTTTTGGTAATGCAATACCACAAAAAAATATTTTTGCAGGAAATTGAAATTTTATTGAATGTTTGCAAATGCTTTCTCAAAATACCATTTATAAAAATCCTATCCTGTTCTAGCGAATATCGTCGGTCACAATTATTCACATGATGTTTACAAATTATTGAATTGCTACTATTATGTTTAATAGTTTCCTTGCTTGCGGATACATTTGTTCTATTAATAGTTTTACCTTCTATTTTTTTTCTTTCAAATCAAGCTCTTTTGTAAACGAACTATTCAAGCTTCAAGCGTAATTCTATGAAACTCTATTCTTCAAAATCATTAAAAATAATTCTTAACATTTTTTCTTTGTGTAAAATTTCACCCCCCCTCCCCCCTGGTCGTTCAGGCCTCGGCGGATTTCTAGTCGTTTCTTTGTCCTTATTTCCCGAATCGTTTTCTTAATTACGTTGTCTTTTATTAATCCAATTAAATTTATCGGTCTCGTGCTAAACGCCACCGCGCGGCGTACATTATTGCCGCCACGCGCGACGGACCGACTAAAAATTTGCGTTTTAATCGCGACTGTAATTTATCTGTCATTATGGCAACACTTTCAGGGCGTTGAATTTTATTTGTTGCGTAAATAAAAGGTCTCGTATTTAATGTGTATAAATTCCATCCCTGGTACAAGTTTTTGATGTAATGTTTGTGATTCATTCGGTGGATTCAATTCCAAGTCTCATTTTGCGCTACGAGCGATTTTCCCCCCGAGAACTTTCCATGCCACAAAGTATTTTCCTTTATGTTCGGAATATTACGCTATCACATCGTCCATCTGTATGCTTCCTCTCTGTTATTCGTAATTGGTGGCTTGATTCTCGTGAGCGAGGGGCCATTTCGCTTAATCAGTTTCGCACTATTTTATGTGTATTCCCGTGATAAGAAGCTCCTGAGATTGTTAATGTGACTCAAAGTTTTTATTCTATTTTGGTTCTAGGGGGCAAGAATAAAGATTGGATGTATTTGATTTTCATGGACTTAAATGTAGCTTTTTTTATTCAACAAAACTACTAAACTCCGATTTTTCAATTCAATGTGAAATATATCGCCAGACAGAAATACTCCCATTCAAAGTAATACCATTACATGAAATCACAAATGCTATACTTACCATATTGAATCATTTAGCACATACAAGTTTGAAACACAATTTTAGCTCTGGGCTTCATGGCCACAATACACGTAATTCAAAAAACCTCCACATTTCAAAATTTCGATCCACAAAATTCGGTGAAAAATCCCTAATGAACATTTCTCGATCCCAATATAATAAACTACCCCATGAAGTAAAAATAAATAAATCAATACATAGTAGAGCCCTTAAAGATTTGTATCTAAATATGTTTTTCAATGATAGTTATGATGTATAGGATTAAGATTGAATGTGTTCATTTTGTATCGTCTTTCTTATTCGTGTTTGACTGTGCAATATGTAATTAAAAATGTATATAATACCGGTCCCAAAATGAGTTTTTATAACTCCTGGAAATATAATACATGTATGTTTTATATTAATAAAAATAAATAACATGGACACATTAATTTTCTATTATACTCGTCTATAACTTATGCGCTCGGTATAAGTACCCGCTGAAAAACATCCTTACGTTGTGCTTGTGAGAAGAAGTGATTAATTCGTACCGAAATATCTGTAGAAGCTAAGTTCTTCATATCTCGGGATAATTTGAACCCTTCTTACCCGAGTTCCTTGGGTACATAAATCCTTTCATAAAACTTCCTCCAACTAGCCGAGCCGTAACCAAACATCGTAATTTATTCACATTACACATATTGAAAGTACGTGATCTCTGTAACTAACTCCCGCCAAGTTTGAGCAACAGATATTTACTGGCTCCCTGGAACCACTCTCTCCCCGTCCCCCCCGACCCCGACCCCCCCGACCTGACATCCCCTACTCCGTATAAATAATCCTCCTCTTTTTTCATCATAATTCATTTTACTGAAAAATCACTTTTACTTTAAATTCAAGATAAATTGATTTCAATTTTTCTTACTTTCGCACAAATCTCTGTGTTTTATTTCCTGCTATTATGTAAAAAATTGTATTCCCTTTTTCGATTGTGCACCTCACTAATCTAAAGTACACGCTCTAAATTTAAAAGATAGCGTTCTTTATTTTTCTCATTTCCCGTTTCATTCGGTAATATTCTAAAATGGTTCCGCTTATGTGTAACAATGACGTATTGAACAAAAAGGGATTCCATTTATATAACGTAATTTTCGCTTTATCCCGCCAAAAAACGCTTCCAAATTTTCTGAATGGATAACCAATTAGAACTGCGAAGTTATAAGATGTCAAATACATATACGTTATTTCAATAAACTTATTTGGCATAAAATAAAGAATATTTTAGTTTTAGATTTACCTACAAAGATATCCTCATTAAAATTTCCTAACTAACTAACCATCACGCCATTTCCCCGAAGGAGTAGGCAGAGAGGATAGAACGCCACATCACTCCGTCCTGGCGCACTTTCCCTTGCTTCCTACACTTTTAATTTATGTCATTTTGAAAAAAAAAAAAAAAAAAATTTTTCTTCTTCGTCGTTTCGCTAAATGCTGATCATCGTGGTCCACTGATTGCACAGAAATAGACTACAACCATTCTTCTCCATTCCTCCCGTTCTGGGCCATATTGATTTAAGCATTTAGAGAGGCTACTTTAGACCAAAGTCCACCCATATTGCAGGGAACATCCTCTTGCTCGCTTCCACTGAACTCGTGGTCCCCTGCTTTTTCGAACCTTCAGTGTATCTGACACATCCTTGAGAGTCTATTGAAATACGGATTCTAACACTATTAGCTTTTACATGACGGTACTAATACATCTATCTACGTTAACACAACTTACCCATCTTTTACGTATGAATATAAAAGCATAGTGAAAATGATAATTAAATCACAAAAGGAAACGCAATTCTCTGCACATTTAAAAAAAAAACTGAAGATTCCTACTTGTTTCCTACAGCACCGTTTCCAAAGAATCATTTTATCTCAGGTCTTTAATTCTGACATATTGAACAGCAGTGTCTTATTTAATAAAATCATTCACTCTTTTAAATATTATATTTTTAATTTTAGAACATTATTTTCTAGGAATTTCAAATGAATATCGCTATACGTAAACTTTTCCCCCAGCTTATGACGTCATCAACCGACTGGTCGCCGGACGCCGGACCTGATATATCGTTAAAACTTTTCCACTCTACTGTAAATACAACAGTTACACACTAGAATGCTTTTCTTGGAGATTTCTCACTGAACGTGTTATACGGAGAGACGCCTCAGTCCACAAATCTCTATTCTGTTTTCATAACGAACTTTTTATCTACTGAGAAACCGTGAAGTGACGCCTTTCTTTGTCATTCGACATATTTGATATTTATTTCGCTTGGATAAACATATTGATTTTATGAAGCTTTTGTGATTCAGATGATTGTATCATAATATGTTCTTATTTATTGAAATTTATTTGCTTCAAGGCTTACTCACAGTAAAAATAATTATTTCGTTAAATACTTACCATAGATTAGAAATATTTTAGCTTAAAATTATTTAGCATTTATTCATTGAATTAAATTGACTGAAATGGCTTATTTAAAGAGAGATTTGTATTTTGCAGTCAAAACTACATCTATCTTCCACTATCTAATACAGTCCAATAATTTGGAAGATAGATTGTTTCTCTTTAATAAGTTGAGATTGAGACAATTGTTTTAATTAGACATGACAAGGAACGGAAGAAAATAACCTATCTATGTAAAATAAACATAATTTCATTTATTTAATATTTTAACAATTTTATTAAAGTCGCGTATTTTTTCTGAAAATAGCGCTCATACTGCTCATAAATTTTATTTACTACATTATTTTCACATGTTTCATAATTATGAAGTTAAAATTAGACTTAAAAGTAGCAAAAAAAGAATTGACAAATAAAGCTTGCTAACCAATGCACGGGATTGAGATTACGAACAAGAAGATGGGACTGGAATTGATGTTATATTACAACGTCATTATCATCATCATCATACCATATCCGCTCCTTGTGTGGAGCATATGCATTCCACAAACTGCCTCCAAGCCAAGCGATCGGCCTTCAGTTCCTGTGCATCCTCCTAAGTCAGGTTCACGTACCGCAGCTCTGACGCAAACTGCCGACGGAATGTCAACAGTGGACGTCCAGGACACCGAGAACCTGATGCCTTGTACAATAGGCAAGCATGGTTAGGGCTTTCGGGAGGCATACGTAGTATATGGCCAAGGCAGTCGAAACGCCTTCGCCGGATTGCAGTAGATACCAAGGGTTGCTGCGATATCATAACGTATTCGATTGTTTTCCGCAGAAATAAACCATTTTCTCTGAAATCGATCTCTTCATTTTTCAGTAAATTAATTCATGAAATCTGTCCCTTCACTGTTGTCGATCATCGCTGGTACTATGTACATATACGTGGAACATTCTGGGCGTAATAAAGACGGATCGGTCAGGGGTGGCCACGTTTCCCTCCCCCCTCCCTAGCCCACCGGGGGCAATAACTCTCAATACGGAGGGGTGACCCACCCCCCGCCCCCGGCCCCCCATGGTCATGAGATGTGAGCTGAAGAGATTCGCCCGCTCTGTATAAACTCACTTGGTCCAAGCTTTGGACCAGCTCTATAATGTAGTGTTGTTACAAGCTTTTTGTTTTTGCGAATGTCGTTTTTTACACGAGTAGGTATCTACAGTTTCATGAATCGACATACTTCTTTTAATACATTTTTTTAATCATAAATATGTTAAATGCACCAGAGGCGCTACTATCGGAAAGTGGTACTTGCTTTTTTTTACTTTTGCGCTGATATTTCTCCTCTGAACGTCTCTTAAATATACCCCTCTTGCATCGGCGTATTGGCGACCAAGTGAATAGGAGCCATAAGGCGCATTGTTGATACCGCAGCTGCAGGCGCAGTTAAGCTCGATATAGTCGTACCGCAAAACAACATTCAGCTTCACTTTTGTGATGCTATATGACGAGTATTCTCTTTATATGCAGACTACTTCATACGAATGTGTTTTTATTGTAATTCTGGCTGAGAATAAATCACATATTGTAAGCATTTGGGGAAACTAACCACAAACTAATGGTAACTTTACTAACTAACGATATAAGTGTAGCAACTCAACAATTTTCGTGATACACTTTTATTTGAGATGTACATTTTTTTCTATTCAGGTAAAAGGTATATAATTTGTATTACATTTGATTAAATATTATTAAAATATTTCATAACCAATATAATTGTGAATTTTTTCCCAAAACGTACGTATGGTACATAGGAGTATGTGTAAGATTTAATAGATGTTCTAGTCAGTTTTTTCCTCCACATGATTTCTGTAATCCCAGAAGGAAATAGTTTAATGATAATGCAACCGCTTGTAAGTTCATCCTAAAACCCAGTTTTCAATTAGTTTCACGTTTTCTGTTGAGTTACAAACTATAGCTGTTTTCGACTGCTTGGTCCGGAAATACAAATTTGGATGTCCAAGCCTTAGAGTAAAACTGAGCTTTAAAGTTTGTTTACTCTAAAATGCCTACATCGATCGTTATGTAGCAATTCCCTTAAACGAATCCTGAAATGTTCCTTTACAGAAGTGCTTATTGAACATTTATTCATATTTCAGTAGAATTTTATTTGATTTCAGATTATTTCCGTCGACGTCTTTTGATTGTTAAAAAGAAATCATTAATATTTAAAGGGAACAAAGTACGCTCGTTACTTTTAACAATTTTAGTTTCGGCGTTTAACTTATAGTTTTTTTAATAAGTGTCTAACATAACCCTTAGTAAATAATCCAGTCGTATTATTACAATTTACTTTATTTCAACTACAATAAATTAATGTTAACGCTCGGAGTACTTGACGCCATTTTCCCGTTTAGTTGGTAAAAAAACGTAATTGCGTCATGAAACGCTGTTTATTAACTCATTTTAGTCTAAAATATTCTTTGAATTTTTGATGTCGTTTATTATTTCCCTTTTCCGCTACAAATCTCACCAGCATAAGCTTCACCGTTTCCAGAACTTGTTTTAGGATTATTTAAATAATTCTGGACACACTTAAGACGGATCCTAACACCTCGAGTCAAGGATATAATGTAGAAAGAGATAAAACACGTATTCAAAATTTTAGCGTCGCCTTTTTGGTTACAGCTTTTATTATTATTTTTAATGCTTGTATTTGTTTTCCAATTACCGACAAATTTAACAAAACAAGGGCTTTATTAGATACAAGAAAACCTATAACCTATTCAGCTTGGTTGATGGACAGATAGTAAATTGTATTATATTTTTAACTATCGATTTATTATAACCTTTTTTAATTAAGGAATTTTTTAGCTCTATTTTGTAACGAATTGTTTTTGCTCCCGATAATATTTCAGAAGCACGCCTGAAATTCCATTTACTTACTTGAAAAAGAAATGGCTTAATAGGTTTTAGTAAAATTGATCGAAACAATGGGCGCAATGAAAATTGTTCACTTTTTCCTCAGGCAGACTATAGAACAGCAGATTCCTCCCTACAAAGTGTTCCTCAACACATTGCCATTCCATACAGACTGAGCTGCGTGCTGTCTGCCGATACTTGTGTTTTTAAAAACACAATACAATATATTTACTTGGCTTTGCATAAACTCCACTGTCCTAGGATGTTAACAATCTGTTTCCCATACTCTGAATCAATTTCTACAGCTTTAAAGTGTTTGTATCCCAATGGAAATTTGTTTTAACGAAATGATATTAAAAAACAGTTTTCTTACACACTATGTAACAAAGCCTTTTAGATTTTAATTAAGTATATAATAGGTAATTATATTGATCTTCAGAGATATTCCATTTTATTCATTGGTGTCTTTAATTTTTTTCTTGTAAAGGGTTCTTATTCTTTAAATGTTTATATAAGAATTTAAATGTACTATTTATACTAACGTACGTATTTATATTATTTCCATATTTACTTTTTAACAATTTACTTTAATGTACTTACTCAGTGTTTAATTTGATGATTGTGTTCTTCATCGAAACTTATAAGTTTAAATTTTCTTATGCAAAAATAGACACGCAAGTTGTTATAATAAAATTGCAATTTATTATAATAAACCATTCAACCAAACCTAATTCGTTTTTTTTTTGTATACACGTAAATTAATGATGTAGAATTCTTTGGAACTGAAACTCAGCTTTTGTCTGATTTGGTATTTCTGGTCCATATTTTGTAAAACCTTGTGCAATTAAAGTAAATAATTTATAGTTCAATTGTTTATTTAATAAAAGATTCCCCCATACCTCATTTTATTCACTATCCTTATTTTAGTGGTAGTTATCAGATAAAATAAACTGCGCTGGCTTATTTATAGTTCGTAAACGTCACAGGCTGGCAATAAAATGATAGAACATCCTTCAGATTCCAGGATACGTCTGAAATTCAATATTGTACATCATCAAGTTCAGTGAATCTGAATATCGCAGCAATTGGGTAACATTGTAATGCTGATGACGCGATTGGATTCCATCCTTCAGTCCGGTCTGGGAGGCATAGTAGGATTGGGCCCATATGAGCCAGAATCCGTTAATTTCGCTATTTCAAAATAGAACACGTTGAAGGTAAACAAAATGTACTTCAATGGGTGAAAATCAAGTGTGATATGATTTCTTAAATTGAATAAACTGTACCATCTTCTTTAGCATAGAGTCCTTGGAATAATGCCTTATCGACTCCTAGAAATGCTTATGCGCTAGTTTTTTCTTTCGAATACACTGTCTTAAGAGAATAAAACCAGTTTTGCGTGGTATATTTTCTTTATACGTTTTCAATTGTTTCTCACTAAGGGAATTTAACGAGTTCTAAAGCGTGCTGTTGATAAATTAGTAAAAAAACCTGCAGTTTTCATACTCATCTACTACATTAAGTGAATGTTTTAATAACGGTAAGTTTCCTATCTAACATAGTAACTTATATCGGCATCACATTGTAAACGGGAATAAATCATGTTTTAATTATAATAAATTTTTATGATACACCTACTTATGCGTTAATATAATTTTCTACTTTGAATGCTGTCTTTTAAATTACCACTGAACGCTGTTACTGACATAATCTAATATGTTTATACTGAAGAAAAACAGTTTCTTTGATGAAACAGAAATCAGTGATACTTGAGTATCTCTAAGTTCCTACTTTGAAATTAATTCTTGTAATTTTTAATTGTAACTAATAAAAGAATAAATAAAAACTACTTGGTTCGACTTCCACTTTTATTTATTTTGAACCAGTAAGCACTTTCACCATTGTTGCAGGCATCTTCAACTGGAAACGTGTTGTACAATACAGGAGTACTATATCAAAGGTTTTACAAGATTAATATTAAAAACCAAAACACCATGAGCTGGAAAAAGACCAGTTTGAAAGAAAAATATAAGACGAAATCCAACATAAATATGTTATATAATACACTAAATGTAACGAAGTGTAGGTAATGGAGAACATGGAGAAATATGGCCCAGAGCGCACTGCATGCGGGAAAGCGGCGAGACTAGCGAATGCGATTTTTACGTGACAAATAATTTAAAAGTGGAAGTTGTAACCAAGTACCCAATAGTTATATTTATACTTAAGTAGTTATTATATTAATAGTTAAATCATGAATTCCACCAAGTAAATGTATATAAAAAATACAAATTAAACTTTAATCATTATTCGGTCCAAGTTTTACATAAATAACAAACCATTCATATAATTTTAGTTAAATACAACAACTTCCGTCATTTTTACTATAACGGATTTCAACGCTGACACACGAAAAAGCATGGACTCTTTGTTTTGAACCAAATTTTGTCGTAAGCGAGAATAATATTTTAGCGATATTAACATATATTTTTAATTACATCCGAAATTTGCTAAAATAGAATCAAGCGTGCCTACTAGGTTTGTGACCTGACCTTATAAAAATCAAGTTTAGGTAACATCCGATGCAGATTGCAGCAGCCGCACAAGAAGAAAATACAAAAAACGAATTTTTTTCAGAGGCCTTACCCTTTCAGTAACTTAAAAACGTTTCAAGCTTTATAGGTTATGCTTTAACGATGGTAGCAATGGAGGTTGAAACGTCCTATTTTTTGTGCTTTCGAAACTAGAAAACATATTAATTTCACAAAAACCCACCATTTTATGTACGCCTTAAAGAATTCCGTAAGTATTCTTGTAACGTATCTTCATAGTAAACGTATGTCTGGGTAGTCAATTTATTTTGCATTACTGACTTGTGGTTTCGGATTTTGGATGCTTCACTTTTAGAAGCTACTATTGAGTTAATGGTAGCCCTTTGATAAGCGTTAGGAAACGGTTTATCACGTCATTAACAAAGACGAAAAATGGTTTATGATTATAGGATTCTAATTCTAAAACAGACCCTATTTTTAACTATTTTACAATGTAAATTGAATTTCTCCATTGAGTGCTAGTGAGTACAATCACAAGGACCAAGTCACCCGATACATTTTTCCATTCGTGTTTGACGAACAAAAGCGCCCAATTTTTTGATGGATGCCATATTTGTCCGCCATGATGGAAATAATACTACAAGATCGGGCTCGTACTATTTGTTTGAAACCCTGAAAACTTTTTCAATTATATCCTCGCCGGCACAAAATTCTACTCAGAGGTGTTAAGGTGTCCACCCTCAAGTGAATAAAACAAAATTTGTATGATGTTGCCTCTTGTAAATATTCTGACAATTACGTCTTCCCAAGTCTATTGTCATTTTTAACTTTACTTAAATACTTTCTTATCTTAATGTTGTTCAAACGAAAACGATGCTGAGTTTCAGTTATTTAATGAGTTTCATATATTTTCGTGAGTTTGATTAATTCATGTGTTGTAAATATTTCAAAAGTAGCTTCTAATAATTGAGCTCAGAATTTTGTAGAATATATTGCCTGTTGCAAAATTTACTTTTAAAAATCTAAGCTGTTTCATCTATCGTCCCTTAGCTTAACTTATTACCAGATATTTTGAACATATAACTAGTATTTGGACTCTCAAATAAAAATGGGGACGTTTTATTTCGCATAATCCAATATTCACTAAATTAGATAATTATATCGATCTGCTTGTTTTTCCATTATTTTCCTTCCGGCCCTATTTCCCCCTTACTATGTTACAAGGTACTCACTTATTGTACTTAACTGCATCAGGTCGTCGTTGATTTTTCCATTTGTTGACTATTCTTAATCCAACTTGTTCTTTCCCAATTAAACCCTTCAAACGGAGATTGTGGAACGAAATCACGCTTTTCTTTCTTTGCTATTTTCATTGAACAATAAAATAGAATTTAAAATTTGTACCTTGAATTTTAAACGAGAGTTATGAAACTTTTGGGGTGCTATAAAAATTGTAAAGTTTATTTTTTTAATGTCTCGGAACACTTCATCTTTTTATTTCATATTTTTACGAAATTTCGCAATAATTTTTTGTATTTAAAATTCTCACCTAATATTTTATGTTTATTGATAAATTCCGCTAAAACGTAAATTTTATATGTCGCTTTTCAAATTTATTCATTTGACAACTAACGCCAACGCTCTCGAACACTTTATAGACATACATATTAACATCATTTTGGTCCGTGTTTCAAATACTTGTACACAGAAACTGGATTTAACCCAAGAACGGGGGAGTAGGTATATATTATATTTTATATATCGCCATACAAGCCTGAGTTAGGAAATTTTTCCAGGAATTTTCAAGAGTTCAGGAATATGGATATTCGAGCGATTACATAGGAACTTATATGACCTGTCAATTGGCTGGGTAAGGTGGCCACTTTATTGTAGTACTACACCAATCCCAGATCCCGCTTATCAGCGAATATCCACACCAGTAAGCATTTTGATTTTGTAAATATAGCTACGCAATCAAGAATCATCAACTAGATATCCCGAGCTGAAAAAAAAACGCTCCCATCTATGCCATTAAACCCAGCCAATGACAGGGTCATAATCCCAATAAACGCTCGAATATCCATATTTCCCTGAATTTGAAAAAATTCTACCAATCATTCTCTGAAGGATATAAAAATAAACTTCATAACCTATAGATATTCAGGTCTTACCGAAATAATTTCGTCCTTTTGTCTACAGTGATCGATATTTTCTTCGTATTGCGTAAACTTGCGAAATAAAAATGTATTACACCTCTCGGGAAGTAAAGTACTATCGCGTCACTCTTCCATTTTTTCATGCTTAACATTTCTGGAGCTGTCTCTCGAGGTGAAAAATGCCAGATTGGTTATCGATAAGACTGATAATTGAAAATGCCGTAGCACTTATCTTCCTAGTCGGTAATGGTTTCATGTTTTTTAGTATATTGTACGATTTTTATCTCGTTCATATCTATTAATTCAACCGCGATTCTCTTTGATTTAAAAATACATGCTACAGGATATTATACGATCACGTTGCGCATTTATGCTCTAACTCGTATTTCCCCTCTTTTGATTGGCAATTAGTCTAGAGCTTATTTAAGTGATTACCTTTACAACCGTCTTTTCTTTTCTCGGCATACAATGCCATTAACAATATTTTAGAGTCAAATGTATCATTATGATAATATTTGTGAGAAGAATAAATTCATAACTCACTTGTATTTTATAAATATAGCTAAAGCTTAATATAGGGTATAGACAACTATTCCCAAGATACTTTACCCAAGCGAAGATTCTCATTACTCATAGATGCAACATTCCATATCCTTTGATTTTTATGCTCACTGCAATGTCTTAAGAATATTTTATTTATTACATCGTAAATATCACTGAGACGCCACATCTTTATACTAATTTAGAGTATCTATCTGTTCCTTCTCGGCTCGGCTCGGTTCTCGGCGTCCAGGACGTTCACTGTTGACAATCCGTCGGCAGTTTGCGTCAGAGCTGCGGGACGTGGACCCGACTTGGGACGATGCGCGGGAACCGGCGGCCGATCGCTTGGCTTGGAGGCAGTTTGTGGAATCCACATGCTTCACATAGGGAGCGGATATGGTATGATGATGATGATGATGATCTGTTCCTTACTTGTCTCAAATCAACTAGGGATCAGAAACTTGGAAGTTACTAATCAACAATAGTAATCTCATTTTAACATTTCTTTTTCATTAGTCGTGTAGGTAATGTAGGTATGTAATTATTTGACTGCTTATCATGAAACTTACAAAATTATTAGAAATGTATTTTAAAAGTCATAAGAGAACTATTTAAATTGAATAATTTCTTAATTATAAATTTCCTTCTAGGTATATTGTTTCAACACATTATGATAGGATATGGTATGATGATGATGATGATTGTTTCAACAATCAAAACCAATAAACCGTCCTAAACAACATTAGTTGTCTTATCCAACTGGTATAAGTAAACATAAACCAAAAATTTTCACTGCGTCACCCCGAGGTTATATATCAATCTGACTTTGATTCTGCTTAATTGGGTTGTTTCCGATAGTATGAATATCCTTGAAAACGTTATAAATATTTTAAAATATACTTTTACAATTCCAACGATATAAAACACAATGATCAAAAATGTTGTTTTTTTTTCAATTTATGTTTTAAAAACACGAAATTACGAGAACGCCCGTTATTGGCTAATGACGTCATACTCGCTCATTATGAAAGGCGGGAAATTCATTACGAAGTCAGCGCCCATATTGATGTGACGTCACACCCCATGCGCGCCAAATGGAGGATTTTGCGAGCGATTTGAAAAAGCGCTATTTCAAACCGCGCTAGAAAATTCATATGACATCGTAAAATTTAAAAAAAAATTCCCTTGATATTGTTATTTTTCAATCAATTTTTTGAAATAAAAAATAGAAAATCGGAAAGAACCTAATTGACCAAATACTGTTGAACGTTATTAGGTATAATCTCGTTCACAAAATGGCGTCATTATTTGGTCGTCGAGAGCTCACAGGGGGCGGGCGGTGGGCGTCCGTTTGTGAAAAGTTGTTTAGATTTTCGAAGATAATATCCGTTGTTTGGGTTTTTTCATAGAAAATTATCCGAATGCTTGTAGTTCCCTCTTGGCACACTTACAAAAATCTCCGAGTAACCTCTTTATCGTTTATTTGTATCGTGAATTGTGCGTTCTCTTAGTCGTTTTATTATCCTGATGCTTTAAATGTCTGTATCTTGTCAGATATTTAAATTTTATTTTCTTACAGCTGATCCAGCCGTTTTTTACTAAACTGCATATTTAAACTTCGAATTTTTGTTACTGAGGATATGAATTTGGAATTCGCTCCTATTTAAATCCCCCTTTTTCCTTATTTCTTACATGTAACATTAACAAAAATATGCATTAAATACCTACATTTCCCCTCTAGCATACAAAATACATAAGTCAATTTTAATATTCAGTTTTTACCGCGTCACTTATCGCACAAATAAAATTTCAAGTCATTAAACGGTACGATAATGAATACTTTCGTTTAAAATTTTTTACTAAAAAGAAATTTCCCCAAAAAAAATGTGTAACACATTATGAAGTGATATACTGTCTACTATCATGAAAATTCTATGCTAATCAGGCACTCAACACGCAGATTTCATTATTTTGAAATTCTTATATTCGTATCTGGTCTTGAATTTGAAGTAACATGAATTTGAAAAACTTTTGAGGAAAATGGTGTTTTACATAGGTACGCTATGTTAGCAGTTTTAATTATGGGTGGGTATCTTTCTGTTTCGCCTTATTCGTAAAACAAAACAAATGTTTTACCTCTAGGTAGCTTAGCGTGAAACTTTATTAACGCTGCTTATTGTTTCAATGTATTTATCTCGTATCTTGAGCAATGTAAGATTTGTGTATACAGTTATACAGTTTTACCCAGCGCAGGCGCCAAGCCCTTTAGCATGCCCGGTCACTCCCTAGTTAGTCCCTTGGGGGTACTCAGCGTGCTGCCTTACAGCTAATCCTCGTGAAGGGTTAGATATACCTTAACATTAACCTATCACTCCCCTTTATCTGAAATAAATACAAATGTCGAACGTATTTTGCTTACAAGATTACCTTGCCTTCTTCCTCCTATAAGTAACGTATATACTCGTAATTAGCAGGTTTCTTTAGTCCCATTTGGGTCCTTCTAGAATCAACCTGCCATTTGTTTACTTTACTAAGATAATGATAATTAGCTATTTACATGCGAGTCAGCACTTTTCCCGTAGTTTCTTTCTAAGATTTATGCAGGCACACCGGTATAAGGGTATATCGTGACAATACGAATAACCCTTATTCATATCAAAGTCGGAAATTAGTATTAATGTAATGTTTGCAATAAAAAAAAATCGTTCCTATAAACATACCGAGCATGAAATTTGCAGGCGCTCTTGTAAAACTACCTCATTTTTTGTTATTGCGTCAAAAGCAATAAAATTCTATATTGTTGCCTTATTGCCATTTTGATAATGATTGACACCAGCTTTTTATGAAGATTGTAATTATTGATGCTTGTGTGTTTTCTCCTTTTCGTGAATTCAATTAGTTTTATCATCCCTCATTCCTTCATAAAGTTTGTTGCAATCTTTACTCTTTTAGCGTGCGGAGAGCCAGTAGAACTTCCGTACCTAACAAATAAATTTATTAGCTCGCGATGTTTCAACAATTCCTCGTACTCCTTTCGGCCGATTTCGCATGGCTCCAGTTCCGTAAAAAGTGCATATTATTATCAAAGTTCCTGGGTTATTTATAGTCGCGTTTCAAACTGATTACCATCCGAGAATGCAACTCGCCGCCCAGAAGAGATAAGTTGGAATTTATAATCCGGCCGCACGCCACGTGTATGCAAATAGCCGTTCTTTGCGGACTGCGACCGACATGAATGTAATATTGAGATTGACACGGAGCACCTTCCCTAGCTGTATTCGCTAATAAAGATTTGCTTTAATATTCAACGAATTGCACTGGATGCTGCTCAGATGTTTCGGGCCTAATTCTGAGTGCATAATTCCTTTATATTATGCGGCTAAGGCCTTGTTTGATTCACAAATAGGATGCTAATATTAGTACACTCCTCCTATCAATTGTATATTGTTTGTTTGATTAAAAGTGAGCTTTTTTGCATAAGATGACTTCACGTTATTCATGAATAAAATGTTCTAATATAATTCAGAACCTTACAAAATACAACTATTACTTTATCTCAAAACTTATGCAGTTTTTTGGTATCTACCTAACCACCGTAGTTCTTTAGGAATGAAACGTTTATCAAATAAGATTAAAACATTTTCATCTTGCAGGTTATTGCGCGAGAATAGTTGTTTACCAAATAAAACCACCCCATTTATCATTCTTGGCGCTAATTTTAAATTCAAATGTAAACTGAAACACAAAACTGTGAGAAGTAAATACTCTTTGTATTTGAGTTTTTAGGTTTTACGCGAAGTTTTGTTATCGTTCCAAAGAAAAGACTGTTTATTAAACATGCAATTTAAAAGTATATTTTGCCATTTACCTACTTTCATTTCTAATAAGTTTTTACTATGTAAGTGGAAATATAAAAAAAAATATTAAATCAGTCGGTATAAATTTATTTGCATTAATTGCACTTTTAGGGGTAATGTTCAAAATATATCATATAATTTGCGACCTCTCTATCGTAATGGCTAAGATGCTGGACTTACGATACGGAGGTTCAGGTTACGATTCGGTGAGAACAAAAATTTACAAGCGATTTTTCTCATGCCTGGGTATTTGTGACGTTGTTTCCCTCTGTAATTGGGTTCTGGTTGTTGAGATGGTTCAATAAATAAATAAAATAAAATACATCATGGACAATTATCCCAATTTTCAAATTAATAAAATTAGCCACGAAAGATATAAAATTACATTTTAAGGGTTAACGAAAAATGGAGAACTTGTGATTTTGTGCGATCATCTCTGAATCCCCGAACGATCCCCTGAATAATAAAATATAGAGTAAATATTGAATATTTAAAATCCGTTTATACACTCAAACATAAAACTAGCGATTCTTGTGTTCTATATTTTTTTATAAGGTGTCCTTTAATAATTATTATCACCATAAGATAATTTTTTGTTTAGCGTAAAATAGCAAATTTAGTATGTATTTCTCAGGATCCTTTATGCTTACTAAAATAGTAACACAATTACATAAAATCTATTTGCTGAAGTGTCTTTAATGGAATCTAAAAACCTAAATTTACTTGAGTAATTCGAAAATTCGTAAAGCAATCAAATTAACCCTTACAATACATTTTGACCTTGTAGATAATAATTTTTTATGACATGTGTGTTAAATAGTAAACAATTAGGCCAAAAAGTACCTGTTTCGTAAAAAAATAGCAGTTTATTATCTTATGAATTAACTTATCATCGTTGGTACATATTTATTTTTTCCGAAAAAATGTTTTAGAGATGTATCTTCTTCTTCTAGCCGAACGTAAAAATTTAATATCTGATCAATTGAAATTAAGTCCATTTCACATTTTGAATTACATGTTTTGAATTTGTAAAATAAGTTTACCTAATATTACATAAATTTACGATCTTTTTGCATTTGGGAACTTCAATATATTTATGTAAAAAAGACATTTTGTTTCTTTTTCTCGGTAACTTAATTTGATTTGATATTCCATCAGTTTATCTGTCAAAATTAAAAGTACTGAAATTTAATATCTTGAAGATTTCTGCTTGAATGTTTAGCAGTTTTCTCAAAAAATGCAGAAATAATTCGCATGCGGTGCCAGTTCTTTATTAGTTTAATAATAATAAATTGGCAGATATAGACATCAAATTCAGGTGGAATGGGAATTTTTTATAATACACCAAGTGGACATTAAACATGGTTTTTAAGCCATTTAAACGTATTCCAGAGATTATTTGTCTCTGTTGATGTATCAATTATAAGTTTTAAATATTTTTATTTATTTCTTTTCAGATTGGTGAAAAAGACATAAACGGAAAAGC
The DNA here is from genome assembly GCA_022494985.1 of Micrasema minimum. Lineage (NCBI taxonomy): Eukaryota > Metazoa > Arthropoda > Insecta > Trichoptera > Brachycentridae > Micrasema > Micrasema minimum. Next base: position 53,578 of record JAGVSP010002151.1, on the reverse strand, counting down.
TCTCTTATTGGCTTGTGAAAAAAGAAGGCGGACGACGGAGAAGCGAACAAAGACTTTAAAAAGTAATTTTTCAAACTTTACTTTCACAATATTTTATTTCAAGTGAAAACTTGAAAATTTTTTATAAGATTTTAAAGCCTGGAGTATTTTCAAATTAATCACAAAATATTGAAAAGCTGAACAAAATGTTTTATTTTTAATTACTGTAATTTGAGAGAGCGGGAATCCCCTGAAGTTATTGATAAAAGTTTTTTGTTGCGTCCATAATTCAAAATATTTACACGGATTCACTTTTCTGGAAGAAATTTCCCCTTTCACTAATCTCAGAACGTCTTTCTGAAATTTAATATGGTTCGACAATTACGAAGTGTTTATTGCTCTTTTTTCTCTCAAAACAATAATTGGAATTGGTTTTGAATACTTTTTTATTTGTGCAAACACACCTACCTTTATATGCTATTAAAAATTTAACTGGTATTTCTAAAGTTTTAAAAAGATTTAGGTGTCGTAAAATTGCTGCTGTGACATTGACTATCATATATATCGTATGCTGATTCCACGATTTAATCTCAATTCGTCGAAAGTTGTCACTGAAATAAAGTTTTGCTCTTTATATCCTTAAATATCGACCGCATTTCGCGCACTGTCTTAGCTGATGCAGAGAACATCTTTCGCTGGGAATTAAGATTCATATGCTGGTTTATTTTAATTCTATTTCCGACACATTTGCACTGCACTGTACTGGAGTACTTGCTCTCCCATTGTTTAATATCGCATTTGTATTTATACTCTAAAGCAACCGTTTAGTCCTCATTTAATATTGTTATTTTCCTCACGCAATATAAAAACCATAGTTTTAATATTTAAATATTGATTACATGATACGTCACATTTTCATACATTTTTTTAAAAATTGGCGTCATCTAAGTGAGTTTTCCTTCATCAAACTTCATTATGATCAGTTTTTATGAATTTAATAATACAAAAGTTTATATAAATCTATTATGTCCTAAGATCTCATAAATGTTGAAAATGTATTCAATTACAGCCTTCGCCGAGTTTTATTACGGATTTATTTAGGTGTTTTTGGACGCAAAATATTCAACTATTACTAACAGCTGCTGAAATTCTTCGAGTGAAATTGATCACGGGTGCTATCTGAAATCGGTCCCATTTCCCTAGCCTTTTCGAGGTCTTTTAAAACATCCCTTCTTACAACATGCAAATGCGACACGGACCGTGGGATAACGATGACCCCTACATCTAGGACAGGTGAGCCCGCCACTTCTCTGTTTCTCCCCTTCCATATGTTCAAATAATTCTCACTAATTACTCCATAATGAAGCCGCCTTACTTAGAGATTAGACGCAACTTTCCGTGGTTTGTAATAACTAAGTAAATCTCGTAGTTTAAAACTGCGTAATAAATTTTTAGACAAGTAATATGTTCAGCACTAGAGAAACTGAACAAATCTAAAGAATTTTCATTACATTTTTGTGAGTATAGTGTTAAGTTTCATATTATGCCACTACCATTTGTATCCAGATTTGTTTCTGCAAAGAATTTATAAAAATGGATTGTCCTGGTTAATTCTAGGTAACCCTATGTAAAATCGCCTTGACTTATGACTTACATATTAATGAACATGAACATACATTTTGACCTTGTAGATAATAATTTTTATGACATGTGTGTTAAATAGTAAACAATTAGGCCAAAAAGTACCTGTTTCGTAAAAAATAGCAGTTTATTATCTTATGAATTAACTTAACATCGTTGGTACATATTTATTTTTCCAAAAAAATGTTTTAGATGGTATCTTCTTCTAGCCGAACGTAAAAATTTAATATCTGATCAATTGAAATGTTTTGAATTTGTAAAATAAGTTTACCTAATATAACATAAATTTACGATCTTTTTGCATTTGGAACTTCAATAAATTTATGTTAAAAAGACATTTTGTTTCTTTTTCTCGGTAAACTTAAATTTGATTTGATATTCTATCAGTTTATCTGTCAAAATTAAAAGTTCTGAAAGATTTCTGCTTGAATGCTTAGCAGTTTTCTCAAAAGATGGCAGAAATAATTCGCATGCGGTGCCAGTTCTTTATTAGTTTAATAATAATAAATTGGCAGATATAGACATCAAATTCCAGGTGGAATGGGAATTTTTATAATACACCAAGTGGACATTAAACATGGTTTTAAGCCATTTAAACGTATTCTAGAGATTATTTGTCTCTGTTGATGTATCAATTATAGTTTTAAATATTTTATTTATAATTTTTTTTATTTCTTTTCAGATTGGTGAAAAAGACATAAACGGAAAAGCTCTCTTATTGGCTTGTGAAAAAAGAAAGGCGGACGACGGAGAAGCGAACAAAGACCTTAAAAAGGTAATTTTTCAAACTTTACTTTCACAATATTTTATTTCAAGTGAAAACTTGAAAATTTTTTTATAAGATTTTAAAGCCTGGAGTATTTTCAAATTAATCACAAAATATTGAAAAGCTGAACAAAATGTTTTATTTTTAATTACTGTAATTTGAGAGAGCGGGGGAATCCCTGAAGTTATTGATAAAAGTTTTTTTGTTGCGTCCATAATTCAAAATATTTACACGGATTCACTTTCTGGAAGAAATTTCCCCTTTCACTAATCTCAGAACGTCTTTCTGAAATTTAATACTGGTTCGACAATTACGAAGTGTTTATTGCTCTTTTTTCTCTCAAAACAATAATTGGAATTGGTTTTGAATACTTTTTTTATTCAAACACACCTACCTTTATATGCTATTAAAAAATTTAACTGGTAATTCTAAAGTTTTAAAAAGATTTAGGTGTCGTTTTGCACGACAAAGCCAAAAATCAATAGTTTTACCTTGGTTTTTATTTGTTTTGTATCAAGTTTTAAACGTTAAACGCTAAATCCAACATTTCGCTAAAAAAAACATACTGATTTGATATTATGGTTCATTCATATTATATTAATTACGGTTTCTACGAAAGAAAATCTTTTTACTGACCTTTAAGTATGTCAAAAAATATTTTTTTTCAGAACAAACAATTTCCGCTGTAAAATTGCCTGCTGTACATTGACTATATATATATATTGTATGCTCCACGATTTATCTCAATGTCTGTCGAAAGTTGTCAGCTGAAATAAAGTTTAGCTCTTTATCCCTTAATATCGACCGCATTTCGCGCACTGTCTTAGCTGAATGCAGAGAACATCTTTCGCTGGGAATAAGATTCATTGCTGGTTTATTTTAATTCTATTTCAGACACTTGTTGCACTGGCACTGTACTGAGTACTGCTCTCCATTGTTTATTATCGCCATTTTGTATTTATACTCTAAAGCAACGTTTAGTCTCAGTTTAATATGTTATTTTTATCGATTTATAACAAAACTCAAGGAGAATTTTACTTACTTATTGTCGTACATGTTTACTCAAATAAACGAAACACCCTTTTAGTTAGACCACTTATATCTATCTATACTATCTATTTTCCTATATCCTACTCTATTTCCGCTCCCTCGATTCATTGTATTGCCGGAAAATGGTATTGGTGCAATCAGCCAACGGTTTCTCGGGCTAACACTTCTAAAACAAAGCATTCGTAACTGTCACAAGTTGCAATAAGTCCCGCTAAAGAGCAACCTAACCGCAGGTATATTATTACGAGTACATCTTGGGACGCTTGGGATTTAATTCTAAATTGTTCTCTTGTGTATAATTTATCCCTGGTTTCCTTTTTAAATATATCAAAATATTAGTGTTTTAAGGGGTTGGTATCTATACGGGGATCCGTAGTTTTAAATGCTGTTCAAATTAACTTGAAAAGAGCCCTCAATCACATTTTCTTGTTTTATTTTTTGCACATGACACTTTTGCATAGTATGAAACCCTTAATGCTACAACCGTTTTATATGTTTAAAATTGGAGTAGTTTAAAGATGTTAATATTGTTATTTTCCTCACGCAATATAAAATCCATAGTTTTAATATTTAAATATTATTACATGATACGTCACATTTTCATAATTTTTAAAAATTGGCTCATCTTAGTGAGGTTTTTCCTTCCATCAAAATTCATTATGATCATTTTTTATTAATTTAATAATAAACAAGTTTTATATAAATTTCTAGTTATGTATAGAGATTCTATAAATGTTGAAAATGTATTCAATTACAGCCTTCGCGAGTTTATTACTCATTTATTTTAGGTGTTTTGGACGCAAAATATTCACTATTACGTAACTGCTGCTGAAATTCTTCGGTGTAATTTATCACGGGGTGCTTCTGAAATCGGGTTCCCTTTCTAGCCTTTTTCGAGGGTCTATTTAAAACATCCCTTCTTTACAACATGCATAATGCGACACGGTCCTGTGGGATAACGGATGACCCCTGCATTAGGGAGCAGTGTGAGCCGCCTCTTCTCTGTTTCTCCCCTTCCATATTGTTCAATTAATTCCTCACTAATTACTCCATAATGAACCGGCCTTACTTAGAGATTAGACGCACTTTCCGTGGTTTTAATAACTACGTAAATCTCGCGTTAAGTCTGCGTAATAAATTTTTTAGGACGAAGTATTTGTTCAGCACTAGATAATCTGAACAAATCTAAATGATTTTTCATTCATTTTTGTGAGTATGGTGTTAAGTTTCATATTATTCCACTACCATTTGTATCCAGATTTGTTTCTGCAAAGATTTTTTTAAAAATGGTTTGTCCTGAGTTGTGGTTTTAGTTTTGTTATTTGTTTACTGAGTTCGAAATAGGTTTAAAAGCTTTGAAAATAAATCTGTGTTGGATGTTTGAAGCCGTGTCTTAGAGCCGACATTGAAAGGCGTATAAAATACACAAAACTTTTATCAAACTATTTATTTGATTCATTTTTAGTTCCAACGCTTCTGCAGATTAAAGTAACTAGTAGGATTTGAGTTTATCAACATGACATTTTATGTTACTGTTTGCATTGTTTCTACAATGAGTTTTGGATAACATTTAACATACTTTTTTTATGTATTTTTGAAGCTTAAAATATAAAAGCAATCAAAACCCCCTAAATAAACGTTACTTAATTTATTTTAAACATATGTACCTATATACTTGAACCAGGTTGTGATCTAGTGGTATAGTCGCGAATTAGAATCCGTAGGTTCAAATCCCGCTACGCTCCCACTTATTTCCTACATTCTTGCACTGTAATTCCGACTATTTGGAAGTAAGTAGATTCGAAATTTAATTTTTTGGGTGTATCATATTAGGATATTAGTACTATGCTTCAATTCATTAACGCTACATGCAAGATAAATACTTTGAGGTCATTTTTTCAGTGTTTCGGCGGTTGTTCAAGGTCAAAAATCCTAATTCTTACTTAGGGCCACTAAGTCTACAATCATACTTTGTATGTAAGCTATTACATAAAAATATTGATTCTGATTGGGCTAATCTCAACAACGGAAAACAGAATATTTATTAATTATAATATCGTGAAACATTATTTTGATTCAGATGTGGTATTTAACACATCTAACGTGCTAGAAACTACTTTATTGGTACTACAACACGATCCATTTTCTGGGTTCAATGTTTCTCATCCCCGAGTTCAGCAAGTTCTAGTCTAGTATGTTCTGTATGGAGTTGGGTGCCTCGGATGGTATTTGTATATTTCTTGTGATGTGTAAGGATGGGTACCAACCAGGGTTGATATTAACACTAGTTGTTTTTGTTTTTGTATTTACCTAGTCTTGCGGGCAAAACTTCTCATAGGTTTCCCGAGATACACCACTGCACCGGAGATTAGAATTTGATTAAATGTTCCATTGCGTGGCTAGAGCTTCCCGCGTACGCCATGTTTTATTTTTCCCGCCATAAAATCGTTTTATTCGCCAATATACGAGCTTAATACGGAAAACTAACAGCTTTTTCAACATAAGAAAGTGGCCGTAATAATAGAGGCGACTCCGCCTAGAACCACCCCCACCCCCCACCCTCTCCCCAAATTATACCGTTGCCCTTACATAAATTCCTCTTGATATCCACGTACTTCCTACCTCTGCACATGTGTACAATACAATGATATTCAAAATTCTCGCTACCCTATAGCATTATATTCGTTCAGAGGGAGAATATTCTAATTTGTTTAGGTATTTGTGTTTTCTCAAATAGAATTCAACTTTTTAGGCATCGTTTAGGCAACAAATGTCCCATATTATGAGATAATTTTGATAACGTTATTTCTAATAAAATTAGAGTGTTTAATGTAGTCTTATGAGGGCTGTAATAACGTGTATCGGTCTGTTAACTCTATTTATTTACAGTAGAACCAATAATAATGTAACTTTTTTACATAGTTTTCTAATGGTTTTTTTAAATTTAACTATGGGGGCTTATTGGATCAATTATAAAAACCATTCTTAATAATTTTTAATAAAATTATTTTTACCCATGTTACCAAGGGCTCCCAGACTTATGAACATGACTGTACCTTTGTCCATTACTTTGATAGTTCCTTGAAAGTTAATATTATGTAACAATCTCTTTCAAGATAATAGAACCCCGTTAATACAAATTGGCAATTTTTTCGTAAAATACATTCATGTACGTTAGTATTTTTTATAAAGAAATCGACGTTAAAAAATAAATAATGCAGAAGCAACATAGAAAGTTTAATACAAGACAATTTTCAGATATAAATCTGACTCGAAATCGCAGTTCTTACAGCTTATTGTATTTCAAAAGCTTAAATTAGGACTCCGGATTAGAATCTCTCGGTTCGAATCCCACTTCGGCACAACTTGTTTCCTGCTTTCTGGCACACGTTTTTTCGACTATTTGAAAGCCGCCCCAAAATCTAAATATATCAGCATATCATAAAAATTCTAAAGTTTTGTTTAAAAAAAAAACTAACAAAATATGGTATGTCTTTTTTTAATGTTATACTCGTTAACAAATTAATAATATGATTATGTTTAAAATTGTTATTTGAACCCAGGACCTTAGGCACGATAGCCTGAAACCTGTTCGCAACCTTCCAATTTATTTGTGTTAAATCATGTAACTAAATCAATCATATAAAAAATTTCTAAGTATACTTTTTAAGTAGGTACCCTATGTATACTTTTTTGATCTAATCGTTGTTATTCTGTAGCAGTAGGTTATTCTTGAACACCAAACTTTATTAATACATTAATACTATTCCGATCCGCATTAACACTCCGGATAGGCAACACTTAAGTTTTACTTGTACTTGAGTTAGTGCGCTTTCAAAATTAAAATGGTTTTAATGCGTCGCACTAACGAGTATATTAATAAAAAAAACGATTAAAAGTCGGAATAAGAAATTTGTTTAAATTCAAATCAAACTTTTAATTCATCACACTACATAACCGGGCCATCAAACGGCCCCCTTCAAATTCTCCCGGCTCTTTTTATTAGCATTCCTTCCGGCTGATTTGAAATATCTCATTGTTTTTTTTTATTTCTCAAGGAATATTTTGAAATTAAGACTAAAAAGAAGTCATTTTAGATCTGTTTTTTCAATAGTATGTTTATCTATGTATCTTCTTCTTCTTCTTTCTTCTTTTGCCACGTTCGCTCCTTTGTGGAGCATGCGGGCATCACTAGATCCCTTCAGGAGACCCTGTCACCAGCCAGCTCTCTCGCCTTCTCCCACGTCAGGCCCGCATCCATTAGCTCCGCCGAATACAACCGTAGGATGGTCATCGACGGTCTTCCAGGACGGCGGGATCCTGCAGGCGTAAAGAAGAGGCAGCTCGGGTTCAGGCTCTCCCGAGGCATCCGGAGTACATGCCCAAGCCAGTTTCATCGCCGCATCTTCACGACTCCAGTTATTGGAGGTTGCTGCGTCCGTTCCCTCACTTCAGCGTTGGTTATGAAGTCAAACCACCTAATGCCTAGAATCCTTCTCAGACGTTTATTCTCAAAGCTCAACAAGCGAGCATTCTGAGCTTTTGTGAGGTGCCAGGATTCGCATCCATAAAGGAGCACCGGCACAATACAGGAATTAAGGAGTCGGCATTTTGTTTTGACCGGGTATAAACTGGAATTCCAGACAGCACGCATCGTGTTGAAGGTTGCTCCAGCAATTGTTATTTATGCTTGAGGCATGAGATGGAATTTTTTTTTTCGTGTTCTTCTTAAATTATACCTGAGGGTCCATATTTTTCTTTCTTACTTAAGTTCTTTAGGTGGCCATAAAACTAATGAAGAGCTTTATCCAGCTTGACGATGACGCTCCACTTTTTTCGGTCTTGAGTTTTCTATTTTTTCCCGCAGTCCCTTACGCCCAGTTTATCCAGATTAGCCAACACGTTCTCCATGTATTTTTATTAATTAATAATTTACTCTTACCAACTAAGTTTGGCATTGAGAGGGTTAAGAACCTCCCCTTGAAGTGGGTGTGGGATCTGGTCCGGAGTTTGGGATGCATATCTCGAAGAGCCGAGAAACACAAAGGCCGTGATGAGACGAGAGATCAATCTTCCATCAAACACATTTCCCGATCTGATGAATATTTATACATATAAATTCCCGAGCAACAGATGGCCGCTACACGCGTGTTCTCGCCCATTCTCGGCCAGAACCTATTATTATTAATGAAAAATGACCCTTAGAGCGATAAGAAAAGTCTTTTGTGTGGTATTTATCGATTTTGGATTTGCGGTGCGGTGCTATTTATTCTGAAAAATGCAAAGATTATTTTTATTGTAATACATTATAAATATTTTTTTGCGTTGTTTCAGTTATTAAAAAATATAAAAATTCATAAATCGACACTTTCAAAACGCGTATTTAGTGTCGAAACACGTTTTTTTGTAGATAGTATCATCTTATAGGTAACATAATCACCAAGGAATGAAATGGAAGCAGTTTCGCAGCAATTTCGGCTAGTTCTTGATAAAAAAAACATTTCAATTTCGGCTGGTCCCTGATAACAAGATGGTTGGTTTATCGTAGTTGACTGAGAGGCGTTATTAGTCATAATTGAGATAGGCATTTCGTTTTAAAATCTCGAGATATGTATCCGATCGTTTAGCTCAGTGGATAGGAAGCTGAATGGTGATCAAAAAGACCCAGGCTCAAATCCTGGAGCGAACGGTTATTTATTTTTCAAGTGATTTGATGAAGGCACTGTCACTATAGGAAAAAATATTGAAAATATTAAAAATCTGTCGAAAAACCAACTCTGATGTGGATTCTTTTGACAAACTCAACAAATATAGAAGTTTCAAAAATTTGTCATATATGGTTGTCAGATGATGGGCGGAATGGGGAATGTTGTAATTCATCAAGTGGCCACTTAACCCAGCCAATGACTGGTCATAAGCCCTGTAATTGCCTAGATAACCCACATTCGTTTCCAGAGTTTCTCTGTCTCTGTTGAGATATCAATAATATCTGATATCAGCCCAGCATTGGTATAATCCAGTAATTTGTCTACAAGTATTTGTATTCGTTCAAAATGTTGTTGTTAAAAACTATTTCCGTTTGTTTTTTCACCATTACCAGGATTCCTTTTTAAATTTACCACAATACTTGTTATATTTTATTGAAAAATACCCAAGTCACCGTTGTTTTATTTTACTGATTATCTAGCCACCATTCCATCGCGCCTCCCACCACTATATCGTCTGGCCACCCCCACCCCCTCCCCCACCTCGGCCCAACCCACTGTATTGGTTTTCAATCACTCACTCTGCATGCACTTCCTTCTGTTTCAGGCTAAACTAGAGACTAAGGCCCTCAAGGCGAAGAGACCCGGCTTCACTGATGATCGTTATAACGAGACCACCTACTACATTGAAAATGGTAAGAGACTTATCATGATATGCAATATCTTAAGTTATACTCACATTGTCTTTAGTACCGCGGTGGGTATTCATATTAAAAAAGTGTTTTCATTTATCATTTCTTTTGAATGAATACAGTGCTGTCGTTGCATTATACAATATTTTTTTTAAATACTACCCGCCTTTAAACTTTATCTAGCAAAATCGGAAATTATGACGATTTAATTTTGGTGTGATTTAAGTATAGTGTGGTTTAATTTTGCTAACCGTATATTTTTCATCTTGGTAGTTTATAAAATCAGTTTCCATTCTAACATTTTTAGATCGCATCCTTTTTTTTACAGTAATATTTCACAACCTTCATATAGTAAATAGTATGTGAAACTTGGTCGAATAATTTTCCTGCTTGAAAAGACAATCTGTTTTGTTGATGTTTCACGTTACAAAGGATATCAAACTCTAGTTTACTAAAGTTGAACTTCCGTCCTGTAAATATTCAATATAATATCGGCTCTGCTGGCAAATTTCCTCGAGACCATAAGGTATAATAACGTATGTAGTTATAAAGAACATTTTCTGGATATTACAATATAATTTCACGCTGACACGCTATGGAAAATAAACGGTTTTAAGAAATACGTTAGATAGGTTTTACTTAAAATCATTGCCAGCCAAGAAATTAACGTTTGCTAATGGCAACGATTTTTTTTAAGTATCCTGGTGTGCGTAAGCACCAGAAAATTTTTACTTAATTATTATTTCAACAAATGTGTTAATACAAATCTCTTGAATCCCAATGCAGTTCATTCGAAACAAGGTGGCATTTGATGATGTTGGTTATTTCTGGATTCTGAGAAGGGTCGACACTATTTGGTATAAGGATTCGCGTCCAAGGTATATTAAATCGCCATCAATTCTGCGATACTAATGGGTATCAGATGTTTCCGATTCTGCTCACGACCCAAACTTAATTAAGTTGCAACCATTTGTTTGTATTTTAGAAACCCGAACCAAAATACCAATCGGCATCAGGTATATTTTATATCCGTTTGTAGATAAAATCCTCGGAATATTAATTTAATATGGATAGTTAGTGTGGTCAGATGAACGTACGCAACACTTTTTTATTGCTGTAATGTACAATAACGATCGCAAATACCTACTTTGATTTGAATGGATCGCTCGAGTAATTTCTTGCCAGAAGTTTTCGATGGTATAAAACATTTCGATCGTTAGCTTTCATTACCTTTTTTGGGCCGAGAGTTTTCGAGTGAGCGTGCCAACCATTTGTTGAAAGTGTCGGAAGATTTATGTTAGCGATAAAGAGTTTAACAAGCTTTTTCTATGACTGTATCGTGACGCTTTACCATAGCATTCTCAGGATAATGAACATTATCTCCGTGAATAGATTTTTTAAAAATTATTTGTCACATTATTTTTCTTATAATATAAATTATCCTCCGCGTTACTCTTGCCGCACCCCTTATAGAAAATACTTTATTTATTTATATTTTAATGTTATCCACAGAGCTATGTATAATAATTTAACAGTTATATTTCAAGGCAATATGCATGACATAGCACCAATTAAGTGCACAACACAATGTATAAATTACATTTTCGAGGACATTAAGAAAGGGGAAAGAAGTATTTAAAATGTTTATATTGTGTATTATATTGTATTGTGGTGTGTGTGGAAGTATTGGGAAATACGTTCTGAACATTTAAACGCAGGAGACAAGAATAAGTTGGTAGTTGTTACAATAAATTATCGTTATTCAGCTTTTGTTTATAGCAGATAGTCGAGTCGTTAAACATACCTAATTAATTCTTTTTAAATCCCCTAACTAAAAATATGCTATTTTCGTGTTGGTACAGTTTTCCGATCAGCGTTTTATTCGCGTATCGGGGTTCGATTAAAACGTTCAGCAAAATACCCTGTAATAATTATGCGGGTATTTTAGGAAACAGCGGAAAATGCTTTTTTCTAATTGCTTTATTTCAACTTTTCTACTCCGTGGGGTATAATCATATTCCAATAAATCGTTTACCCTATACTTTTCCGTCAATTTATTTGAACCGCAAAAATATTTTTTTAATACAATAACCATAAAGTGAAATTTGTTATCTAGATATCCTATTTAGTTTTATTCTGAAATTACAATTAATAAATGACGACACAATATTTTTTTGTAAACGTAAATTTGCGTCACGTCGGCCGTGCATCAGCTATATGCTTGACACAAATGTTGAAATGCGATCTCTCAGGCGAATGTGTGGTAAGGCTATGTATGATGTATGGTAGTGAAGCGTGGTGTTGGAAAAAGAAGGATGAAAGTAGACTGGATGCTGTTGAAATGCGATCTCTCAGGCGAATGTGTGGTAAGACTATGTATGATAGGTGTACAATGTCGAAATTAGAGCAGAGTGCAAGGCTGAGATAAGCATTATCGACAAAATTAAGAAAGGCCTTTTACGATGGTTTGGTCATGTGAAAGAACGGCAAAAAGAAGTTTAAATGCAAGTGTGCCTGGATGTAGAAGCCGAGGAAGGCCGAGAAAGACATGGCATGACCAAGTACGACATGTACTTGAAAGTGGACATGTGAAAAGTCGGAACAATCGGCGTATGTGCATGAGAAGATGTATGAATGTAGAGGAAGCAAAGGAAGTATGTCAGGACAGAGTGGTATGGCGTTCTATCCTCTCTGCATACTCCTACGGGGAAATGGCGTGATGGCTAGTTAGTTAGTTAGTTAAATAATTACTTGTCTTGTTGTATCTGAATTTTAATATTTTCCCGACCATAAATATTTTTATTTTTATCGTAATCAAACAACACTATTTTACCATCAATTGTAACTTGAGCCTGACTTTTAGTATTTATTATGGATAAATGTGGTTGATTGAAACGGTATTCGCTTTTGACTTTATTGAATTACAATGAAACAAAAAGATTTATCATTAATGTTACTAGTGTTTTTATTATATTAGAATGTAATTTTCACTGCCACGATTTTCGGGAGTACAGTACTCCAGTGCAAAAACACTCGAGTGTCTTTTCACTAGTCGATGGGAGAACTTTGCCCTGGTAATGAGCATCCTATTTTTATAGAACAAAAACACTAGCAACACTAATGGGAAAGCTTTTCATTTAATCATAATTCACGTGGTTGTTTAAAAACGATGAAATAATCGGATAAATACTTTAAGTTAATATTAACTAAGCTATTAGCTCTTCAATGTAAGTGCATTTATTCAAATAGATAGTCAATAATGAAATTTGAACATTATCAGTCACATGGAAATACAATCCCAATTGTCCACGAACAGTACCTAGTATATGTGACGTCAGCACTGCTAATCCAGCCACAATGTGGCATCCCATATTCCTATTAAGCTTTATCGTTTTGTTAGTAAGTCCATTGTGTGGGGATTTTATTTGGAATTAATGTTGAATTATTATCTGCTGCCCGTATGAAGTATGGAGTCAATGTTGATTGTATTTTTAATCCGATGCAGCAGCTTTGTACAGGATTATCGGATTATTAATTAATTAATTATTTATACAGGCATCTAAAGCTGCCACTGATATTTTTTTTTTTTTTAAAAAAAGAAACTTTTGAGTTCTTATGATATACTCAAATATTTCCTTTTCGGGCTGCTTTTAAACAGTCGGAAATAACTGTGTCAGAAAGCAGGAAACAAGTTGTGCTGGAGTGGGATTCGAACCTAGAGATTCTAGTCCGGAATCCCCGAATCTACCACTAGACCACAACCCGGTTCGGATGCTTCATATTTTTCATTTACAAGAATTGGTATTCTAAAGTTCTTTTTTATAGATAATATTATATATAAAATTAATTTTACTAACTTATTACCTTTTGCTTTTCTTTATTGTTTTTCTTATTAGGATTAACATTCAATCTTCATAATTGTTAACGTTTCAGTGATTAGTTCCGTCCGCCTCGTAGCATAGTGGTAGCGTATTTTGACTGCCGTGCACGAGGTCGCGGGTTCGATTCCCGTAGAGGGTCAACATGAAATGTTTATTTACATGTGATTTTCATATTAATATTTCATGTGTGTTACCTTGGACTGGTTCTGAAGCGCAAGACTGATCATCTTACCTTAATGTAGTAAAACGATCAAGATTCACTGCACTTGGTGTACCAATGCAGTGCCCTATGCACCATTGGGTGCAGGTAAGGGAAAGTAGTAGTAGTAGTAGATTAGATATAGTTATAGATTTTCATAGAAATAGTTATAGTTGTAAAGAAATAACTATTAAGAATACATTTTGAGTTAGATCAGAATTACCAATAACTTAAACCATACCTTAAAAATCACAACTTTGGAATATATTTTTACCGAAATGGTAATTGATTGTGGGTCTGTACTTTATCCTTTATATCTAAGAATTACGGTAATGTATGTGTGAATTATTGTTATCTGTAAATTTTTTAAATTCTTTTGTGATAATGTACAGCTAGCCCGGTTGCACGAAAAAAAGTTGAACTCGCTAAATTAAAATAATGGTTTCTTTTATGTCAAAATTGATTGCAAATGACTTTAACATTAACTTTTCTCGGTCCAACCGGCCCTAAGTCACGTAATAATAAAATCAGCTATCGTTATAATTATTCATACCATCAAAATATTTTCTCATTTACATTCCGCTGCATATTTAGTATTTACACCAAAGTTGGATTCCATTGCATCAGCTGCGGCTGTCACTTTAGCGCGTTGAACCGTTTTGTATGGCCGCTGAGCACGCCAGCATTAAGCCTTCAGGCGTGGGGCGGGGGGCGGGGGGCATACATCACATCGCATCGTAACAAATATTACCGTTTGTCCAAGGCATACTCTCCTCCCTTATTTACATCACGTATTTTGTGAGTTCATAAAATGCGAGACATTTCGCTCGGTATTTTTGTGCACTGTTTGTTAGTTTCCAGAGGCGCCGAGCGTGCTAGACTTATTTAGTTTGACATTAAGAACACTTTCCACGTTTACATTTCCCGTATTATGCACGCGGCGAATGTAAATTGTAGGAAAATTGGACAATTATTTATTACCTCGGCTTCAAAAAAAATCTACCTCGCTAAAGGGGTCGGGAAAAGGCTGAAAAAGCGTGTTACTACTCCCAAGGGATGACTAAACAAATTGACTGTCCACGATTGTTATCGGTTACCTTTGTACATAAGCAACCTCTTTTTGTCTTGTTTGACCTTTGACACGAAGGCTATATTTCTATATTTTAAACATTGAAAAATTTGTCGAAACGTAAACCTTATATCTTTATTACATCCGTTACTTCTTGGAACGATTGCTACGAGTATATATTAATTAATGAGTAACTAGATTAACAAAAGTACTGGAAGACGTACATTTGTACATACCTCGCTATTGAAACGAATTCTCTGAACCTTATTTCTAAAAACCTTTGATTTGCCACTTGGTTGACCTAAAGGTTACCTTTAGTAAAGGAATGAACCTGAGATATTATATACCTAATTATCTGATGTTCCTCTTAACATAAGTAAAGAAGTACATTTTTAAACAACATTTTGAGTGTGTCCAAATACTTGTAGACAAAAACTGGATTTCACCCATTACGGGCTAATAATTACAATTTGACATCTCAACAGAGACGAGAAACTTGGAAGGGAATATGGGGGAATGTTGTAATACATCAAGTGGCCACTTAACCCAGCCAATGACAGGTCATAAGCCCTGTAAACGCCTAGATATCCATATTCCCTTCCAAGTTTCTCGTCTCTGTTGAGATGTCAAATTGTAATTATTAGCCCGTAATGGGTGAAATCCAGTTTTTGTCTACAAGTATTTGGACACACTCAAAATGTTGTTTATAAAATTTGCTGGTAAAAGTTATAAGCATAACAAATTGAAGATTCATCTTCAGGCGTTTCCTAGTAGGTGATATAATTCGGTAAGAATCTCACTTGCAATCATAAAGGTTTCTGCTAAAATGCTTAGCAATTTTCTCAATGGATGACAGAGAGTTCACATGTGAAGCATCGCGCCATTTTACTGTATATTGGCAGATATGATATCAAATACTAGGTGAAATGGGGAATGTTGTAATACATCAAGTGGCCACTTAACCCAGCCAATGACAGGTCATAAGCCCTGTAAACGCCTAGATATCCATATTCCCTTCCAAGTTTCTCGTCTCTGTTGAGATGTCAAATTGTAATTATTAGCCCGTAATGGGTGAAATCCAGTTTTTGTCTACAAGTATTTGGACACACTCAAAATGTTGTTTATAAAAATTTGCTGGTAAAAGTTATAAGCATAACAAATTGAAGATTCATCTTCAGGCGTTTCCTAGTAGGTGATATAATTCGGTAAGAATCTCACTTGCAATCATAAAGGTTTCTGCTAAAATGCTTAGCAATTTTCTCAATGGATGACAGAGAGTTCACATGTGAAGCATCGCGCCATTTTACTGTATATTGGCAGATATGGATATCAAATACTAGGTGAAATGGGGAATGTTGTAATACATCAAGTGGCCACTTAACCCAGCCAATGACAGGTCATAAGCCCTGTAAACGCCTAGATATCCATATTCCCTTCCAAGTTTTCTCGTCTCTGTTGAGATGTCAAATTGTAAGTACATTTATCTTCAAAATTTTATATGGTTGTAACCAATGAGCAATGCTGAATTTTTTTAAACATATGAAAAATATGAATCAATGAGATCAACTTACCTTTAGTGTATTGGAGCCATACCACACAGAACTTAAAATATATCACTTAAAAAGATTTACAAGTGATCTTACGTTAGTGCCATAAGAATGCATGACGCTTATGCCTTTTGTATGTGTAAATTCTCCAAAACGTTTGACATTTAAACCGATTTGATAACCTCCCTTGGCAGGGATCATCATTATAAATACACGTCGGTCGATACGTGTGTTTATTTATTGATTTTCGATAAATGATACAAGATCGAATTCACATAATTTTTCCGTTTGTTTCTTACTAGGGCAATCCCAAAAGTAAATCCCAAATGCGGAGAAGCTACTTTTGATCCACATCAGATTATCCCGTCCGATCCTCACACTAAGTAAATATAAGCCTTGTACATTATAAGCAAGGCAAATAATAAGCAACTTAAAAATAAAAATAAAAACTATTCTGTAAAATAAACTGTTAATAGTATATTTTAAAAAAATAGGATGCTTTACTCTTGGGTTTTGTGTTGTATGTATCTATGTTGATTAACAAGTTTTCCCTCTTTTTTCAGGTCTCCGTAAGGTGTACCCGTACTACTTCACGTTTACGACGTTCACGAAAGGGCGCTGGGTGGGCGAGCGCATCCTGGACGTGTTCGCGCGCGAGTTCCGCGCGCACCCCGCCGCCGAGTACGAGCGCTGCGTGCGCGCGGGCACGCTCACCGTCAACTACGACCGCGTGCCGCCCGATTACCGCCTGCGCCACAACGACCTGCTGGCCAACGTCGTGCACAGGTACTCACCATAATCCATATACATTTATCTAAATGCACCCCAATTAACTCTCACACAGGCGGATTCCCGCGCGTCCTACTGAAGTGTAAAAGCTCTTTCAACTGTGACTGCGTGCTACCTGGGGCCGTATTACAGACACATCTTTTCAATTTCCAGAATGCGACATCGCTAATTTCATTCGGTACTTTGCGACAGAATTTGTATGGCGTCAAAGCAAAAGTAATGAATGAAGTTCGCCATATCGCATGTCCGGAACGTCAAAAGTTGTTTCTGTGTTAGCCCACCTGACTACCGCCCGCGCCCGTGCCACTGCGTCGACCACAGGTACTGATTGCCTCTTTTTACATATTGCACCATGAACACTATACTGCACTAAGTCCTAATTTGTCAAAAATGAACTGAGAATAATAATACGACAGCCATATTTCTGGCTAAGAATCGTGTTTCAATCTCTTTCGTTTTTAGAGATATTAAAGTTTAAAAAATATAGTCTTAATGAACCAGTACCGAAATAAAACCGCATTATTTGCGAATTCCCAAAAGTTCTATTATTTTAGTTAGTGCAGTTTAGTATTAATGATGTCATATGCCCTGATTGACTAGTACATGTGCAAGTTTACTGCGCACTCATTGCCGAAACACGAGCACTGTATGCGCGCACTCTTGCTGTCAACCATGTTTCACCCGACTACAACGATTTGCCGGGCAACGTTAGTTTTGTACAGGTAATGACCACTTTCCACATTCTTTTAAGCTGATTTTTGCTTCAATCTGACTTCAGCGATTACAAATTACTCATGGGACTTGTCACTCATTTCGCCGAGCAGCATTCATTGTTAACACTGATGATCAGCGTGGCTAAAAATAATCCTTAAATGTCCCTTTCATAATGAGCTCAATCTATTTTGACATAAATACTTGAAAAATGTTCATATTAATAAGAATTTTAACTATTTCAGGACTTTTTCAAGTTGCCAGGTCAAAAAAACCTCCAATGTATTTTTCACCTTACGAAAGGCAATATTTGAGTCATACATATAAGCCTTTCGCATTTTACCAATAAAATGTGAATCATTATCATCCTTCCATATCCATTCCTCATGGTAGCATATGGATTCCACAAACTTTCTCCAAGTTAAACGATTAGCCCCACATTTATGTGGGTCTCTCTAAGTAAGATCCACGTACCTTAGTACTGTCGTATATACTAAATAAATCCAAATGAATGTATAAAATAAATAAATCATTATTTTTTAAATATTCAAAAACTAATTTATAATTAAAAACATTATTCTTTATGCACGTAAGTACGTAGGAATTGAACTAATATTTAAAAGAATTCACTCCGTACTGACATTCTTACACGTACGTTGTTTCTCTTGTATATTTTAATTTACTTACAAACTTCGTAGCTCCGAAATTTCCAGTCACTAAATCGAAAATCTGTTTCTCTATTTTACTGTTCAAAGTGTCTCGAAACAACGAAACATTAGAGATGTTATTGGTATCGATGTAACAGCTTGAAGAATATAGGGGTATGCTATGACGTAAATCAAAAATTATCTGTCATAAAAAAGTATACTTTTTGGATAGTTTCACTTTCCCTTATAATTTACAGCGTTTTTCTTGATATTCATCCGTAACGAATTTTGAGGTACGCCATGATAAACAAAAGCTAAAGCTAGTTAGAGCAAGAGGTATGTTTAATAGACAATTAGTTTAATATTCAATTGTTAACCAATGTAGGTACATATTTTATGAAAGTGGCTTTTCATGTTTTGTTAAATTTGGAGTACAGATTTAGGTTTGAATTTATCTTTGACCAATGCAAAAATTCTGCTATTGGTATAATTCTATTTACTCTCATGGATCGATATTGAATGATATTTGTTATTGTAAATAACCAACATGGTAGTGTAAACCCTTTGCTAATCTCGCAATGGCAAACGGAAACACAACACAATTAAACTGAACATATTACGTCACATGGAAGGGTTCCCTAAACTCAAAGTAGTATTCTGGTATGTAACCTAGATTCCACTTTTCTTTGCCGAGTTTCCAAAGGTCGGATCACTCAAGTGTGGTACAGTGCCGATAGAATTCGTAGCGTTCGGAATTCAAGCACAGGTAATACTAACATCCCTACCCCTTGACATTTGATCAAGTCATTTTGTATTTTTTTACTCGGAAGTATTTGCGGATTTTTTAATGGATTTTAGTTAGACTTATATTTTGTTTTTCCACTTGCATTGTTCATGTTACATCTAAAATCCTGATGTTTTATTTAGGTTTTCGCTATAAGTTTACACTGTAGTCATTTATTAGTATGTTGGTACTAACGCTTCCAGTGTCCTGGAAAATATAATTACGTTGTGTCTTTCACGTGGCACTTTCATTTCCCGTTTCTATATGTATAGCGGTTCTTAGCTGCCTCGTGCCTTTAGAAAATATGTTCGCTCTTGTTTACGTCAAAGCGCTTCTCTATAGTTTTCCAAAGATACTGGTACTTTACAAAATCCGACCACCTTAACTTTAGTATGCTAACACTGTATATTGTAATAATGTGTACATATATTGTTGCTTTGAAAACTCTCAGGCGTTCGGTTGTCTTCCTTACTGGATGCTCTTCTAAGATAATATTATGTCTTAGAGCCTTTCAAAAGCATCCAAAAGCCTTTCATACTTTTGTAAAGGGCCGTAATAATACTTGTTTCTCTTATGTTTATAATTATGTTATCTTGCGGACAAAAAATAATCGTTCGTTCATGCAACGGCAATTATGTCGTAAGTCACAAATTCCAAATTTCACAGGATAGAGAAAAAACAACATAAAAAATAGAATTGATCTATTTGTATGCGACTCGATTTTTATGCTCACGTATTATCTTAATCTCACCAACTGTTTTTTGTCATACCTTAAGTTTTCATTCTGTACTGTTTTATTTATTTATGTTAATAATTTACTACAATGATAACTGTGTGGATTGGGTTAGGCCGTAAATAAATAAATAACTAAAAAAATAATTTTAAATAAATATTTCGTCTTTTTTATGAAAATTCCTAATAATCTCAGTTAGTGAATTAATAATATAATCAAATCATTTGTGGCTTAAGACATATTTTTATCGAGCAAGTTACATCCATGTGGGTTGAGACATACGTGTTAATCGGATATATAAAAACCATTTATATTGTTAAGGACTGTATTTTTACTGGTTCTTGATTAAAAGATTTTCTTTCCTTGATGTTTTTTATTTCCCAAGATATTACAATTTATTTTATGCCATTAACGCGGCTAACTTGCAAGGGCTAATAAGTACTTGTTGATAGATCAAAATTTATGGATAGGAGAGACATAATTTGAGGTGACAATTGTAGTTTATATAAAATCAATGCCCTGAACTTTGTTGCGAAGTGAAGTTACATACAAGCAACAGTGTTGCTAGTAATATAAAAAAAGCTTTCTCTATCAACTGAACAATTAAAGTACCTAACTAATAAAAATTCCTAACACATGTGATTTTTCTGGTTTATGAAATTTTCAAGATGTGTTAATTTAAAAATTATGAAAAAAGCACCAAACCAATGTAAAAGTAATAAAAAAAACAGTTTCGCATAAATGGTTTACGGCACATTAACATTGCATGGACGATTTGTATGTTTGGCAGTTTTTCAGTATTTTTAATCACTCTACCGACAAAACAGAATCCTATACTTTTGATATTGCTGAAATACGCAACATTGAATTTTAATAAGAGCAACACGATGGCTGAAAATTTATTCATTCTCCCAAAATGTGTGTTCGTTCGCTTTCAATAAATACTTTCGTCGTCATCTGCTGTGATTTATTAAATTTTTTATTGGTAAAAATTTTCATCAAATGTTATTACGTCAAATTTCACGTTGAGTTGTATCACATCGGAACAATAATTTGCACTCGCTCTTTTTCCTCAAAATGTTCAAACTTTTTTCTGACATATTTTCCTTTTGATAAAATCCTACGTTGATATCGTGCATCTAAATACAATAATATCTTTCGATAAAATTTAAATACAAAAGTTATTTGTTAAGGGTTATTATGTTATTAAATTAGTTATAAAAGTTATTAAGATATTTATTTCAAATTTCACTGAATTTCCGCTTAAAACTGACGTATATAAGTAGATAAATTTATGAAGTTGTAATAAAAATAAGGTGTTTGGACACACAAGAATATTGAGATCAAATTGACAAATTCGACTGGTGGATTTCCAAGAATTTACATTCCGAATACATGGGCTTAAATATTACATGGGAATTTGAAACATTTTCCAATGGCTTTTGCTTAAATATTCTTCACAATAAAAAATGGAGGAAAATAACGCTTTTTATATCGAAAAAATATAATAAACCTATTAATATGTTGCAATCTTGCATTTTTGTTATTTAATACACATGGCCTCTTATTCATAGTTATTTACACTTATTTATTCTTACTGAACCGTATATTTTATGTGTCTTTTCACCTATCTACATAAAATAATCAAGATCCGACTAAAGTTATGAGTCTAGCTAAAAATTCATTTGGATTAAATCGCACTTTACTAAAAGTAATAATTACATCAAAAAATTGAATAGAACATAACAATTCAAATGATAAATTTCCTTTTGAATTTTAACCTTGAAATTAATTAATTTTCTCTCGTATTTCTTATGTTCGTTCAATTGGAATTTCGTTTTCGAAGACTTGTTATTTTTGTTTTATCAAAATGGAATAAATTTTAGCCGTCTTTTAGCTGATTTATTTTTATAATTTTCAAATCTTGTTTCTGAAATGTTATAGAACTTATTTTTCAGTATTCAGAATCCAAGAGCATTTGCGATCATGAAAACCGCGCCACGTCCGCTTTTTCCTACAATCGTAATCCTCGATTTTCTTCCTCAAATCAAGCACCAGAGCAATGGTTATTTTACACATTTTAGGTATCTACGAGAAGCGTGTCTAAATTGTATAATTTTTGAAATGTCTCCTTTCCTTCAATCCTTTTAACTCTTATTTACGAATTAAGTATATGTAAATGGATCTGTACCTTCCTTACTTTACAAAAATAACGTCAAAAATTTATATATTGTCGATCTCTCTGGGAATCGAACCCGAACTTCCGTGCAGCCACCTATCCATTGCACCTGGTAGGGCTCACCACCAATAAGAGTTATTTCAGATTTTCTTAGAAATTTTTTCTTAAAAATGTACTGCCGACCATTTCAGAAATTTTAAGGAATTTTATTCTTTGTGGGTTGCAATCTTTTGTAGAAAACCCTCCCTTTTGAAGACATTTCTCTGGGATATTGTATCTTAATTATTTTTTTTAATCCCTAAAATATTTTGTTTCGTATCATATCAACATATTATTACGTGTATTTGTACGATAATAATATTGTACCCTACCTATACGTATAATCGCATCATGGACTCCACCACAAATTTGATATATATCCGACCCTAGTAGACTTATTCCGGTGTCTAGTTTGTCAGATAACAGCCGTAAATTTGCATCTTTACAACACGAGGGCTGTGTATAAAAATATCAGCCGGATTAACAAGGGTTCAGAATAGGGTAACAGGGCTGTAGCGGGTGTAAGTTGACAGTGACAGATAAAGTTTAATAAGGCGTCTGTTATATCCGTCCGTCGAGTGCCCCCCTGGTCTGGGTTGAAGCCTCTTCTATTACTTCATTTTCATCCCCCTTCAAACATTTTCAGGATTTCGATAACTAGACAGAATTTATTTGATGTGTATGCTGCACGTGGCGTCAAACGTTGTACTTTGTTCAAATTAAATTAAAAGTATTTAGAATAGAATTTGAAGTTTTATTTTTGATAAAAACATTTAATTACCATTCTAAAAATATCTTGATATTTGTACCAAAGCAGTGCACTTGTGCACCATTTAGTTAAGCTTCTATATTGAATATAAATTTGTGCAGATCATTGCCAATAAAAAATATTACATACATAGGCATATGTTTAAAAAGTACGTACAATGTACACATTCAATATATATTTTTCTCAGATCAATCACAAATAATGTAAAAACTACCATTTTTATTCACACTTATTTTTAGAAAAAAAGAATATCAGCTTCCTTTTAGTCTCACAATTTTCGAGTTCAGTTTTCTTTATTTTACGCCTTTTTTACGATTTGTTTAAAAAACTTTCTACGTTGAATGTTTTTACAACTTCTTATAATGTATTCAAATATTAGGTCCCTCAGACATTTTTACTTTTTGGGACCGTGGAGTCTTATTTTATTATGTACCTACTCTTGTATTTTTACTACTTTCATACAACTTTGAATGCAAAAAATAATATTCTTAAGCTTTGCAAAATAGGGAGAGAAACTATTTATTTAAGATTTAAATATGTTTAAATATGATGAAACAATATGCTAAATAGGATAAAAATTTGTTTTTATCCTTCCTAGGAAATATTTAAATTTTTTTTCCTGGTATATCATTTAAAATACGTATTTTAAAAGTGGTAACAACTAATAATGAATTAAGTACCTATTTTATTATTTAGAAATTCATGAAAATGCTCTGAATTTTTAATTTTTCATAATAAAACATTTTTTCAAAATTTTGTTTTAACAGACGATTGGGGATAATAACAAAAAAAAAGTGATGTACAAACATTTAGAATTGTTCACATAACACTAAATATTATACATTGGATCAAAAAGTGAACAGACAGAACGTCTGCAACGGTATCATAAGAAAAAAACACAAATTATTAGAAAAATTGTAACATATAAATATATTCATTTACGGAATTGCCAAAAATGTAAATGTTACTATCGGCGATGCTGTCCCTATAAACCTATTGTACTCCCTGCACATACGAGAGAAGGGATTGTAATATCCTGTATTGGAGGAAAAGTGCTGGAAATGTCTGGATTACGCAGTAGTAAATCGATACGCAGACCAATTTCACTTATTAGTGCTGGCTGTATCAAGCTGGCAATTTATAATCGTATATAAACAAGTGAGATCAATTATGTTTTTCCTTTTTCTAAACTGTCCAGTTTGAAGAAAAGTAATCAATCTTTATAGCTGTGCAAACTGCGACTCACTCTCTAGATCTATAAGCATTTTGTTTTTAAGTTCTTTGTTGAGTTCTTAAGAATTTTGCTTGTGTTGATTCGATTTTATCCAGATATACATAAATATAATAGTGGGGACTCCATATCGGGGATCCATTCTTTAAGACGCTTCTAACTAAGAACAGGTATAGTATTTACGATGTTTCTGTACTTCTTATCATCTTTTCTTTCTTTGAAGTTGTTAAAAGTATTTATACATACATATATATTTCAGTTATTGAATTAATTTGGGTATTTTATCTACTATTTTCAATGAAACCTTAGCAGGTTGAGCTTGAAAATAAGGATCAAGTTGTGGGGAATATAATGGTTACAATACCATTTATAGTTTCATCATAAATTCAGTTCCGTTCTTATTTTTTTAACGTTCTTCATTTTGCGAGAAATTTTGTATAATGTAATGTAGGCTTTTTAAAGGGCTGTTTTAACAATCATGTCTTTATTACATGTACTTAAATTTTTATATTTATTGACACACACGTCCTGAACATGGCTATTTATCTTTGAAATCATTGCAAATATGACAGCTCGTTAGTATATTTACAATAAAGCATTATTATTTATACTATCTTATTCATAAACATGGTTATCCAATATCTAAACTCGTTTAAGCTTTCAGCAAGAATTGAATACAAATTTGAGTGTATCGAGTTTTTATCTAAGCTTCAATCGAAGCAAACCTTTCTTATTTTGAACTACAAACTCTTCTGCCTCCCGCACCTCGGATATTTCATGATGAGAATTTAATGTCTGTTATCTCTATTCACATACAAAATTTATGAGTTGCCTTTTAATAAAGCTGTGTGAAAGTGTCATCAAATAAAGTGGCCCGTATTATTTATCCGAGTTCTGAAAGCTTAATGTGTCATTACTAATTACCTTTGCCAGCTTCTTTTTCTGTCAGCAAGGAAATTATTATGGCTGTGCTCAGTGATGAACAAACGTTTATGGATTTAATCATTCAAATCTGTCTATTCATTTTTTTAAAACACCTTACTATCACGCATTTTTCCAGCCTAGTTATTTCTTCTAAACATGAACAGTTTTTAAACTTGTTTTGCGTATTTCTAATTTTGAGTTATATCGGAAACACTAAGTTCTAATGGACTTTGTTTTCTTGTGTTTCACTTTCTGAAGCAGCTAAATCCACCAGTACTAAACTTCAAGTAGTTTGGAAGAAAGCAAATATACCTGTTAAAACTGAAGAAAACATTCGTATTAGCATACAGAAACTGTACAAAGAATATCAAAATCTCGGCAAAGAAAAATCAAGAAACACGGATAAGGCTAAGTTAAAACGCGAGATGTGAAAAGGTGATCTGGTCGAATTATTTTGACATTTCAAAATGTAATGGATATGACTGAAGTATCACAAGAAGATAAAGACTTTCTCATGTCTCAAAGAGAAGATCGCATGAGTTCATCAATGAGTGGTGTCGATAAGGTTTTTGCCGCTAAAGCTAAAACGAAAACTTTAAAAAAAGAAAAACAAGAGTTATACAAAAGCAAACACTTCCAATCTATATCTATAGCTGAGATTAATAAGACAGTAGCAGTTGAATTCTCTCATCTGCGTCATCATCCGAAGATGAAAAAGACAGTGAGTTTTTGGCTTCAGTAACAAAAAAAAACAACGAGCGATTCCTAAATTAAAACCTCTAGATCAAACACTCACGTCTACTTGGGATCGGGAAACAGCTTTCCGTTCGGCAAGCAAGTACTTCATTCATAGCAACAGCAAAGAGTCTTGGTCATGACGTTTCTAATATTTCTGTGTCCCCATCTACTGTGTATCGAGCTCGGACAATTAACAGAACCAAAATGGCAGAGAAAATTGAAGAGTCACTTTTTGAAAATCCTCCACCTTTGGTATTACATTGGGATAGTAAACTGCTACCCTCAGTAGCCCACGGAAGTGTCAAGACTCTTGAAGATAGATTAAAAGTTCTAGTGACTGGAAAAAAACTTTGAGCATTTGCTTGGTGTACCGGTTGCTCCAAACGGAACGGGGGAGCAGTTAGCTGAACAGTCATCCATGAAGTAGACCGATTTGGACTACGTGACAAGATCATTGGTATATCTTTCGATACAACCGCATCAAATACAGGGTTGATCCAAGGGGCATGTACAAGAATTGAAAAAGAGTTAAATCACACACTGTTATGGTTAGCTTGCCGTCACCACACCCATGAACTTATATTAAAAGGAGTGTTTGAGGAGTGTTATCGCACGCCTTCAAGTGGTCCAGACGTGCAGATTTTCAAGAAGTTCCAAAGTCAATGGAATTCACTTGATATGATGTCATACACAACAATATTGGATGAAAAGAGTTCCTTAGAAGGCCCTCTAGAAGAACAAAGACAGAAGATGATAAGTTACATAGAAAAGGTCCTAAAAACGGGCCGTCATCCTAGAGAAGACTACGAGGAATTGTTAGAGTTATCACTTCTCTACTTAGGGGGTTGGTGTAAGAAAGAGTTCAGTTTTAGAATCCCAGGAGCTTTGCACCAAGCAAGGTGGATGGCAAAAGCAATGTATGCACTTAAAATTGCCCTCTTCACTAAACAGTTGAATTTTCCTCAACGAGAATTGAACGGAATGACAAGAGTCGCACACTTTGTTAGCCTCATATATGTACGCTTTTTAGCATGAGGCGATTGTAAGTAGGTATGCTCCAAAGAATGATTTAGATATGATCTTATTTCAATCATTATCTTAAGCTTGTGATTTATAATTTCAGCAATAAAATCAATTTAAGTTGAAAATTTGTATTTTGTAAATACTTACCCAAAAATGTTCAAAGTGTGCAACCTCCAAATATTATCCAATCATCTCCAAATTTCACACAGATAACTTATACATCACCTAGACTCAGGGCAAAAGCAAAGTCAGCAAGAATTTTACATTTTTATTTTTTACCATTAAAAATGAAACACCCTAACGTATAGCTTCGCGGTGGTAACGCCAAAACGTGATTTTCATTCGTACGACGTTTTCTAGTCAAAACTTTTTATAAAACTAATTAGTCCCGCATCTGGAAAAATTTTCAAGCATTTTTATTCGACTAGTCAAAAGCCCGTAGCTTGATATAAATTTTTGGGCATATCATGAAAGCGTAATTTTGAATTTATAGGATTTTTAAATTTATTAAACTAGGATTTCTGTACTTCAAGAGAATAATTGTGTAGCTGCGAGATAAGTTGTCAAATAGGCCATTTAATACACAGCTATCTAAACAGGTATTTGATATTGATACATGTATTTTTATAACTTTTAAGTCCTAAATTCCCCTGCGTTGTATCCATGGATACACCATGTAGTTGTAGGCGAGCAATCTTGTTTTTCGGGAAAATATTTTTGTTGAATAAACAACATAATTGTTTGTTTGTTGTTGGTAAATGCTTCAGGCATGAAGTATAGTATAATATGTTTTATCAAGATAAAACATACGAAGTATAAACAGTAATAATATTTTTTCATTCCTTTGTTCCTACAAATATTATTATTTGAAAAATAAAATAAGAACTGAAATTTACTTTTTGCGATATTATTTTACAAAAAACTCTTCGTTTTACCCTGCTTTTTTCTATAACTTTTTGATCGTATATTTGATTCATTGGTCTTTGAAATACTTTTTTCGTATAGTCTCGTAATACTCGAGTATAAAAATGACTTTTGTTCTTTCGTTTGATTGATTCGCCTCAAATAGAAAGTTAAACCAGCATTTTTCATAAATACAATTGGACCTTACGTTGGAGTCGTTCGACTTTCTATTCGAGTTTCTAACAAGTACTTTCAATTCAAGTGAACTTTTGTGGTGTAATCCCGAATCTTTATCGCGTTGTAATCAGCTTACCCAACAAAAGCGTAATTAATAAAATCAAGTTTTCTGCATAAAAATTCAAATATTCCTATTAGATCTAATTTCAGTAAGTTTACAACTCGTATAACTAAACCCTATTTAGTAAAAAAAAAACCACCCTCGATTTTATGTTCAAACTTCCCCAGTAAAAAAAGTGTTAACCTTTTTTTTTAGTATAACACCTTGGTAACAACGCTACACAAATAATCTAGAATCGCCTTATTACAACTACAAGCTAAAACGACATTCTCCATTTGGGTCGAGTGTATTCTAACAATTTTGTATTGGAACGATATTGTTTTAGTCCTCAATTTCAGCATTGTATTTCTTTGTAAACTTTTAATCTATCTAATGATTACCCTCCTCTAATAACGACAATCGGATGTTCTCCATCCTCCATCGGGCTCGTAGAGATGGGAACATCCGGTTGTTTTACTGAAAACTTAACGTTTCAGTATTTTTCAGGATATTTCAGGTTTAACCACAGATTGTATTTTTCTAGTACAGCACATAATGTTTCAATAAAATTAACAATATCCGACACTGAATATGCATTTGAATCAGAATAAAAACTGACATCATCCAAATACTGTGAATTTTTTATTATTTTTTTTATTATTATTTTTATTATTATTATATTATTATTTTAAAGAAATTTACATATTATTTATTTTAGATTTTACTTATTTCTTTTTAATTTAAACATTTAAAGCATGTCACATTTTATTTATTTAAAATTTTACTTATTTATTATTTAAAGTTTAAAGCAATTTATATATTATTTATTTGAGATTAAAATTTTTAACGCAATTTACATTTTGTTTATTTTAATTACATTATAAATTTTGAATATGTTATACCAGAATGTGTTGCTACCTATTTTTTATTATGTTTTTTATTATATATACAAAATATGAAGTATGTAATGTAAAAGCTCTTTGGGCGTGGAAAATAATATTAAATATTATCTATTTCATTCTATGTATTTAATTACATTACATTTTTTAATGTATATTTTTTGTTATTTTTGTTGCATACCTCACTGGGGAACTCCGTGGCGCGGACAGCAAAATAAATTAAAAAATAAATAGTAACAATCTTCAAGTTGTTACATTTCCCTCACGTACACGTACCTACCTACATACTGTATGTAAAATCAATTACTATTATTAAAGCATAAATTATCACATCTGTTATCTGAACATACGCAGCACTCTACTCAATTGATAAGTCTATTATCTGCTTTACAAATGCATAATAGGGGTCTCTCTAGAGGTCAGTACCAGATATATGTCTAGGGATGGTAGTCCACACTACCACATAGGATCTATGCTAAATTACCAAGTCCCTGTACCCCAGTCCTTGTATCTGCTAATGCGACATTCAGTTGGTAAAACCGCTTTAGGGCTGGTTGATTAATTAGAGCTGTAGCGTATGATTTAATGCTTTTAAAAAATAGAGGAAAGATAAAATCATCGATTGTAATACCTTTAGATATGCGTTATATACATGTTGTATAAAAAATAAAAATGAATTGTTATGACTGAAGTTTATTAAAAAAGAGTTCCTTTTTTTCTTAGAATATTTTCTTAAGTCAAATACAGTATGTTTATTATTATTCTACTGCGATTTTGCCAAGGACAAATTTTCAGGACCTATTCTAAGAGTAGTTACTACAATATAAATTTTTAATCCTTTTGAATATTTTTTCACAGTCAAATACTTTACATAGAATTAGTAAATTATAAATGTTAGATTTTATCAGCAATTGAGGCAAGTTTGGCAGCTCGCTTGTCAAACTTGCCTCAATTAGGTGAAAAGGGTTTCACTCGTGTTCGCTTGTCCAAAACTAAATTATTAATACGCGCTTCTGTGTCTGGCTGGGTATAAAAAATTAACCACATTTGTCTAACTTCAAACGACTAGGAATAACACCATCAGACGAAAATAATGTCCGCTGTCATAACTCGACCACTTCGCGCGATTATGGTTTGAACTCTCACAATATTTGTGATTTATGGCGTACCAAACACCGTGAACGATTAAAACCCGTAAATCAATGTTCATATCCAGGAAAAACTATAGTTTACATTATCATGTGAAACGTTTTATATCATTCTTTTAGAGATGTGTAGTTCGAAAAACGTTGGGTGATATTTTGATTTCAACATTTTCCACGTTTATTTTTACGTCACGAGTTGCAAAAATGCTCTCTATCAAAGCAAGATTTGACCTTTAAACTACCATACAATACCAAAAAATGTGTAGTGTGTGGTCGCTAGAGTGACATCTCGTTTTTTCTTAGAAAATTTTCATGAAAAGCTTAGGTAAAATCTTTATGGAATGTTTACATAAAAAAGGTATCTACATACATAATTTAGGCTATGATTTTAATCGAGACATTCGTTAATTCATTTTATTCACTCCTATGTGGAGCGTATGGATTCCACAATCTGCTTCTAAGCTATATGCTTCTTTGTCCGCCTCGTAGCATAGTGGTAGCGCATTTGACTACAGTGACTATGAGGTCGCGGATTCGATTCCCGTAGGAGGTCAACATAAAATATTTATTCACATGGGATTTTCATATTAATATTTCATTGGTTGATACCTTGGACGGTTATGAAGCGTAAGACTGATCATCTTACCTTCTTGTAATTAAAAAAACATCAAGATACACTGCACATGGTGTAACAATACAGTGCCCCTATACACCATTGGGTACGGATAAGGGAAAGTAATAGTAGTAGCTTATGCATACCCTGTACCTACCTGAGAGCAAAAACGCCTCTATTTAAATTACTTAGTTTTTCAGAAGATGCGTTTTTGTTATGTTTAGCTCCAGATTTCTATGATTTCCAACTTATATTACCTAATTTAATATAAAATAAGTATATCTGAAGTTAGTTATCGCAGGTACAGATATTATGATGAAATCGCCCAGTATAATGTTGCTACTTTCTCAAACACAAGCTCGGGGACTGGTTAAAATGAAAATATGTATAGACTTTATAATCACTAAGTGTCGAGAGCAATATCGGGCCGGGCCGGGGTCAAAGCGAGGTTCCATGTAAACCTTCCCAAGTTTTGGGATTATCGCCACCTGAATTAGCGCAGGTAAACAATCCCCGGCAGAGCACTCTATTCGAATGAAAAACTTCCAAATCCTTTTTTTTCAGAGCTAAACTTTATCTGTGTTCCTGGTTATTTGTCTACCCCTGTTATTTTTTTTACGAAGCAAGTCGTATTTTTATTAATCCATCGTTGTTATTGGTTGCTTTCTTTGAGCAAATAAACGGCCGTCATAGGTTGGGTTCACACGCGACTTTCATATTTAATATATTATTATGTTTCTATCCTTATTTCTTTGTTACCTTTTTTACAATCCGTTTTTTATTTTATCTTATATCTCATATCAAACGCGTTTACTTACGTAAAAATTTTAACTTAAACAATTATTTTTTTAAAAAATGTATTGGCTATTGAAACAAGTACCTCAATCAATGATTACCTCTATTTAAATGCTAGCCTCAGCTGTAAGAATACATCTACGTAAGTATACATCTACAAGAAACGTCTCCACTCGCGTCTGTCTCTGACTACTTTCTTCCAGTTCCCAATGCCCAAGGATGCTGTGTTCTTCTCCACACAAGTGTAAATTTATGTTTTATCTAAAAATTACATGATAAATTGTCGATTAAGATAATACCTAACATATGTATGTAGTACAAACGCTATGGTTGGTTTCTGTCAAAATATAGGTTGAACACCTTAACTCTTAAACAACAATAATGTAATCATCACTACTCCTAACAAATTACGTGTAACATTTCATACGCGGGGTAGTACGCGAAACATCCGCTAGGGGGTAAAATTTATGAAAGGGGAAAGTTCCAGGGCGAAATCTTCGTGCGTCTGGCGAACTTACAAGGTAAGTCCATTTACTATTTTGGACACGTTTCCATCCCGCTTCCTGACCAGAGGACCCGACCCACGCCACCTGCAGGTAAAACACGGAAAACACCCTGCTTTTATTCACACCCTTCTATTGCAAAAATGCTTTTTGAACGAAAAAACTTTTAACATTTTCTTATATTGTTACTTACTAGGCCAAACTTGGTCTAGTTTTATTTTGTACACACCTACATTTTTTAAGATTATTCGTATTAATTCTTTACGATGCGCAATGGTAAGAATGTTGTAAGCTATTTATCAGTTCAAAATTTGATGCTCATCTTGATCATACTTTCTTGTGTTATTTTCTTATATTTATGTGCAATGCTTTTGAATTTACTGTTTCCACCAAAATTCCTAATTTTTTGGCAAAAATTTGTATATCCTATCAGTCGGTAAGATTTTTTAATGCGAGTACACATTTTAAATTGTAAATAATATTATTTTTGAAATTTGTACTTGTTTCTACCCCACAAGTGATATTACAGCTCATACAATGCAGATCAGTAATTAATTATCTTAGTGTTATGTTGTATATTGTCTATTGTGTATAATCAATTGTAATTATTATCCTTTGTACCTTGACGTTATTTTCTCTTTCCCCACATTAAGCATCGTTAAACTTCCTGCCACTGTTCTTTCGTATATCCTAATTTATGTTAGTTCATTTCTTGTTTCCCAGAATCCTCATTAAGGTCAATTTGTAACAAATGTCCCACATGACTTATATTTTTTGTTTCCTTAACCAATTAGCTATTCGTCTTATTAAATCGTTTTTTTTTATGTGACACCTTTGCTGATTACGCTACGGTGCGGTGCGGTGTATAAATCTGTAAATACACTATCTTTATTACATAGATAGTCAGTGGGTCTTGTTTCTAATGTATTGTATTATGTAGATTTCCAGTTATTATGTACATTAACATCTCGTGTTAGACGACTAACTCCGCTAGCACAGAATGGAATTTTTCCTGTTACATGACACTATTCCTGTGTTTCTAATACTCGGAAAATCCCAGTTTCCATATTACAGCCTTTCCATTATTCTTATTACTCCAACTTTTTTCCTGTCTTCTCGTTACTTCCCTATCATCCTTTTTACCAGAAACCTTCTCTGTCATTTTCCCTGTATTGTTACTCTGCCCCCTGTTACCTGACACCAGCGACAGCGGACTGAAGATCCCTGACGACAGTCCGCCTCGCTATGTATGTCCGGTTTGCTAATTGTGCGTTGGATTGCAGACACGAGGTTCCGGTGACGTGCCAACCTATCACCGTGGTGCACATGGACGAGGATATTGTGGTGGTCAACAAACCAGCCTCCATCCCTGTAAGTGGCTTATGAGACCGCCATTAGCTTCCACGCTACATCACTCGCGCGCAAATACAACCTATCTGTTCCCCGTACTTTGTGCATGTTCACTAATCCTTTATTTATGTTCGTCACAATATGTTGCACGCCTTATCATTCCTAATTCCGACAAATATCATCATCATCATTTATTACGTATCATGATTGCATGTATAATATACAACATCATGTTTCCTTTGTTAAAATACAAATATCGTGTATGTATACTTAATGTCTTTGTCCTAACAAAATGGTAGATATGCTTTTTGTACGCAAACTTTTATCGTTATTTAAAGCGTTTTTATTTATTATTCCCAGTAAATTTTCGGTTATACGTAAGCGTATTCTCGCTCGTGAATATCAAAACCATCCACGGAGAAATATAATATTTTACGCTTTATAACTTATGGTCTTGTATCGAACAGCGAGTAAGTACCGCGCAGTTTCCCTTCCCTCGTGTCAGAGTTGACGCTACTTCGGTAAATCAAACCCAATATGGAATCGGGTGGTACGTTGAATCTTCCCGTTTTGCGACCCCACGCAAGAGATTAAGCACGTTTATAAGGCTGCCCCCCTCTCCCTCTCGAGTCGAGTAGACCGAATGCAGAAAAGTGGTGCTGGAGTTTACGTGTTGCGTTCTCCCCTCCTCATGTTTCTACCCACTATCCCAGATCCCAGCCTCCTTGGTCTCCCTTTTACAGTTTGTCTATTGTCGGGTTTGTGACCTGGATACTGGCACTCTAATATACGTTTTCTGTAAAATTCACCTTGTTCCTTGCGCGCCCACCCTCTTTCCTACGGCCAGGGGATGGCACTATGAGCGGATACGCAATGGAGAAGACAGCTATATAAACTTTTGACGTTTGGACGGTTGAACCTCCGAACTTCTAAGTCCCGCCCCTCCGGACTTAACAAACTGCCGAAGTTTAGATCATCACCTAAACTTCACCTTCAATATTACCTTGCACATTTTTTTTCTGGAAAATTTCAATTTTCACAAATATTAGCTTTAAAATAAATAATTAACCAATAAAAAAAAAATGTTGTGAAATAATTAATTTATTCTGTCTGTTACTAATTTTAAAATTACTCGTACTTGTTTTTTTACTAACATTCTTTCCTTCACCATTACATATGTATATGTACCTATACTAAGTGTGCATTTGTTAAACAGTTACTGTAGGTAAGATTAAGTTGAAAATATTTCTGATTTATCTTATGGAGGAATTTTTCATCTAACTATTTTATCATATTAACTTTATCTCTTTGGGGATAAACAAAAGATAAAAAAATATTTTTATTTAATACGCAGGATATTCTCGGAAACACTTTTGTGATATTTATTGTTTTTGAGATTTCATAGAAGTGTCGTATTATTTATTTAATAGAACATAGTAATTCCAAAAACAGACACCCGCATACAATTGTTTATCACGCCACCATCACCAGAGGCATATCAATTTCTGTAGAACAAAACATCAAACAAAAATTATGCGTATTAAAAACATAAAATTTATTTTTTGTCATTCTATAGCACACCCAATCCTATAAATAGGTTATCGAAAATCGTATTAAAGAAAAAACTGTAGATTATTTAATCATTTATTCGTATGTATGTATGTCCTTTTGTTTCATCACACGTGAGTTGAAAACTTGTGGTATGTCTTGCATGACAATTCATGCACTAAAATATAAGAAAACGTAATATACACACGCAATACTATTAGCAAGAGAATCGCTTTAACCGTGGCAGTTCTTTTGTTCATAGTGTCTCAACTCTCAACCACCGCTGCCGGTGTCTTCTAGATGTTTCCAGCAGTTGTTAGCGCACAGGAGCGTTGGTAGCGCAGCAGTCTCGAGCCCTGATGACGTAGTTTTATTTTTATTGTTTCTCTGTTTATTTCCCGTGGTCCGGGCTTCCGCCGCCACCAGACACGAGACCCCGGTGCTCGCCGACAGGGTCAGACTGATCCACGTGGATGACGAACTGGTCGTATTAGACAAACCATGCTCTCTGCCGGTGAGTCCACCCCGCCCCGCCCCGCCCCACCACCCACCCGCCCGAGGCGTAGGGGGACACGCCCTAGGGGCACATCTCCATGCTGAAAAAATAATGAAAAATTATTCGTCACACTGTTAAAAACTAAAGCACAGATTTTACGAATAAACTTATAAAAGCGGAGCTATCTCTAAAACACCCTAATTACACTGAGAAACAACATGTTTCGAACGCTCATAAAAGGCGTTAATAACTAACAATATAAATTATTATGAAGATCATTGTAAATTATCCGAATTTAAACGGTTTTTCATAAATTTCCCGTTAATTTATATTTTCAGTTATTTGTAACTCTCGACATCCTTCTTTTTCCAGAATTCCAAATAGTACAATCCCCACATTTTAATTCTAGTGAGTTTTGACTCGCTCGGTTATTGTAAATTTATTCGTAAAGCCTGTAGCATATTTTTAACAGTGTTGCTATTTTTTCTCGGAGCCTACTTCCAGATAACGTATACAAGCTGTCGGTACCCGCAGCCCTTTTTGTGAGACGCGGTACACGAATACTTTCAATATTCATAGTCTTTGTGCGCCTATTCTGTGCCCGCACGCCACTGCCCTCATCCGCGGTGCGCCTATTCTGTGTCTGTTTGTCTTGTAGAATGTTCGTGTGGATATACTTCTGTAGGAGGAACGATGCTAGTGTATAGTGTATGGTGTATGGTGTATGGTGTATGGTGTACGGCTGCGGCCGCCCGCGCCGCCCCTGACGGACAAGTAACCACCCCGGCCATGCTGTATGGGATATTGTTCTTGTAGTGTGATATGTGCTAACACTATTATTTCTTTACATGTGTCCGCCCATCATTATACTCATATCATTCCGTCACTATTATAGTAATACTTACAAAATACTATCTTCAAAATTCAATACATGTTCACGGAGATTATGGAAATAAATTATTAGAAACTCCTTATAATTTTTATATAGGTATGAATTAATTTTATCAGGGATTCCTAATAATTTCAATACATTACTCCGTGTAGGCTACTTTTTTTCAGTACCTAGTGACTTTGCCGTAGTGTATGTCGCCTGATCTTCTGAATGTTTTATTTCTGCATTTTACAAATCTGTATGTAGGTGCATCATATACAAAGTTATTTAAATATATGTACATTATAAATTAATATATTTCATATATACTATGCTACCATATTCTTACTGCAATATGTTATAAATATCATAACGTATTCTAAATAGGGCTTTACTAACTACAATTTTCCACAAAGTATTTCTATCGGACTGGAAATAGAAAGTTCTTCATAATTTTAGTTGAAATTCATAAAATAAAAAGTGAAATGAATGTCTATAATATTAAATGAATTATGTATTTTAAAATGAATATCTTTAATCTAACAGAAGGCAGTGGAGGAAACTGCTCCAGAAGAAGGCGTTATCCCTTAACGGGAAGTAGCCACGAGAAAGAAAGAAGATCTTTAATCTAAAATGAATGACTTTAATGTAATATTCGCTTTGGAATCAGTGGAAAGTCGAGTACTTACAAAAATATTCATATAAACATATCAGTTTCCTTCCCGCCACTTATGTTTACACAGTCATCGTTTCAATTTTCCGTCCCGTATATAAATGGTAATCTTATTCAGCGTCTACTTTACTTTTTGTTGGACTTTTCCTGCCCCTACTTTGGTCCAAAGGCGCCTTACCTAACACTGTGCACGTACCTTCAGCGGCTCAGCCTTCCACTAAATTAAATTTTTGTAAACGGGTGGAATTTCAATATTATTTTCCCCTACAAAAATGTTTACAAACTCATCGTAAAACCTAACGAGATTCGTTAATTTTTTTCATCAGATTTTCTAATCAGAATTTAATTTGGTAATGATTATCGGAATCACCCCTCTAAAATACGTAACCTTTATTTAACCCCGAAGTCGCAGGTACAAATTTTGTATCTTCTGAGTTAATATTCAACCTGTCAAGGTCTTGTAAAGGTGAGACTGGTCCTTTGGTAGAATGTATTGACGCGTGTCAGATTACACAGATTATAAATACTAGTAATAAACAGTCAGATTATTTACATGTAATTTAAACTTTTGTATTCTCCTTGATTAGATTAATAAACTATCCTCACTTGATATTCATTAAAAACATTTATATATTTTATTATTAATGTAATTAGCTCGAGTAGACGTCTAAATTTTTAAAGAAAAAATATGTAATGCGTGACTTTCTCTCTGATTTTTCCGGGTATATCTCATATCGCTAGTTACAGAGAACTCACGTCGGCGTCGTACGATATTAACTTCGTATGTTTTTGTACTTTTTCTCACAAACTTTTTATCCAACTTCTCTTATCTGACTGCGTAACAGAAAGAAAAATATTACTGTAACCTTTGTTTTGCTTATTTTTTTATTATAAAATTCACCCTCGTATTAGTTATACAGTACGAACATAGTAGTTTAAATTTTAGTCAAAGTATTTTTCAACAATCAAACCCTTTTTGGCGATACTGAAATAGAATCCAGTATGGTCAAATTACGGGTGTTTTGTTTCTCACTTGCCATTTCTGGAGCGTTTCTAGGGTGCGGTAGCAGACAATATGTACTGTACAATATGTCGGAGCGGATCTCCCCACCTCCCACAGTCCACATTCCATGCACGGCACACCCCACGGCTCCGGGGCTCAGTAAACCGACCCAAACAATACACCATGGCTCGAAATTACTCCTAGTACCATCGAATACTGTTTTATAGTAACGTTTCCACCCTGAAAACATTTAATCAGAGTTTCAACACCCGATCGTCAAAGTCTGGCCGTAACAAATTTACCTGATGACTTTTCGACATAATATTATAATTACTTTTTTGCACTTTTCCTACCATTCAATTCGCTTTCCTCGTTCAATTCTCGCCATATGCATGCATTACATGCAGAACATTCGTGATTCGATTGCTTTTATCGTTTGCATTTTCCTTCGAACCTTTATCGAGTTGTGTAAAGGTAAACACAGTACCTAACCACAGTACCTAACCACAATATCTAACCAGATATCGCATCGGTTTATTTTCGTGTTTGCTATCACGCTCACTTTACAACTGACAAAGTTTGTACTGCGATTACTACAAAACAAAGAGAAATTAGTGAATCCAGCAAAATGGGAGGATCCTTACTGAATTTTCACGATTTGAGCAGCTTAATCGCGTGCTAGCTTATAACGGCTGAATCATCCACTGCGCTAAGGGAAAATACTTAAACTGCCTCGAGAATGCGGCAATTAACCTTCATTAATATTGTATTTGAGTTAAGCACTTTCTGTTTGCATTGTACATTTATAAGGGCTTATTTATAGCATATAGTTCTTCGTAGCTACGCTCTCATTCCATTAAAGCACTACTATAATTCACAGTGTTCAAATTTTGGTGCGAGCTCATTTAATACGATGCGCAATGTAATCCACCATGAAAAATTATGTGCGTCAGCGCCTAATGAATTCGTGTTGATTATAACACCAACAAATCACGAAAATGTGTAACCACACTTTTTTCTTTGTAGATATAATTTATTATATTGCCTTAAAAACTTGCAGTACCTTTTTTACCGTATGAATCTGGTTGTAGTCCCGTGGAAAGTCGTGGCTCCAGATTGGAATTCATAGGCTTAAATTCACTGCCACATCATTGTCTTTTCCAACACAGGATAGTTTCAGTTTCAGTCAAAAGTATTTAGTCCCTAAATAAAATATTTAAGTAGATATGTGTATCTTTATTACATAGTATTATATATATATCGCAGCACAGCGTAATGGCTAAGACGCTGAACTCACGACACGGAGGTACCGGGTTCGATTCCCGGTGAAAACACACAAAAAAGGGTTATTTTTCTCAACCCTGGGCGTTTGTGACTTTGTTCCCCTCTCTAATTGGGCCTCCTGGCCTGTCGAGGTGGTTAAATATATAAACCCATTTTAAATTATTTGAACTTGATTTCTTAAACGTAGTTATTTTAATCCAGTGGCAGCCCACTGCTCGCCCTTGCATTCTCTTATGATAAGATCCTTGTCCACCATGCGCATGCGGTCATCTCTGATCTAGCAGGGATAGTCAGCTGACTGGTAGGTGTCTCCACTCTCCACAGCCCATTAGTATTCGTTCTGTATCCCGCCGCGGGTCACGCGAGGCATTACAGTCGCTTTACACCTATTGCGATCTAATTTCTTATCACGTGCCGCCCTACTCCTGCCCCCTGCGCGGTACTCCCTCCTACCCCCTCAAGGCTACCCCGGACCATGATTACTTTCTCACCTTGAAGGAAACTGTATTCTAAAATTACCCCGTCATACGAAGACTTTAACCTCCTTTCAGCCGACAAAGCCCTCTGAATCTGTACTTACGAGTATGTATGAAGTAATGAGCTTTTCATTTTTCACAGTAGGTACTGTACAATTCCTACTGTGGAAATCTTTCATACAAAAAACAAAGTCCTAAACCCTAAACTATTTCTTTCTCATATAATTTTAATATTTTGTTTAATCAAATTTATAATTAGTTACCTATTATTTGTTGGCTTTTTGGAGCTTTTGTTTACTTGTTAATCTTGTCGATTGAAAAGCATTTTCAACTCAATATTTGAATAATTATTATGGACTAGGTACCTAACTAGCTATAAATAAAACAGCATCGTAGTACAGCAGGATTTTAGTGACATATTCTTGTATAGAAAATTTGCCGATCAAAATATTTAAAAAAAGTATTTTTGCTTACATAAAATGCAAGTGTGCTGTAATGTATTTGATAAATTAAACAAAGGGTCACGCATAAAATGCTCGTATTAAAGCAAATATTTCTTTACCAGATATACCGTATTATTTACGGACTTAACGTAAATCGGAAAATGTCGTGACTGCGCTAAAAGTAAGAAAGAACTTCAAACAGAACGTACCTCTGACTCAACTTTTGTCGAAAAATTTGTGGAAAAACCAAACATAACTTCATTCCTGCATACATAGGCATTATGATAAGTTAAACTATGTTAAGTTTACGGAACCCCATTAAACATATTCGCTACACTTATTTTGTTCAGTGTGTTATTTTTTATTTATTTATTTGACGGTCATTTATTTTATAATAGTTTTTTGAATCTGAAGGACGTTGGACAAATTTATAATTAACCCCCTTTTAGTTTAATTTGGTAATCAGTTAGAAAGCTTTAGGAAACATTAAAACAGTTATTGAGCAAAGTAATACAATAAAGTATTCATTAGCGCAATTTTTTTTAGAATAAATGTTTTTTTAGT
This sequence comes from Micrasema minimum, assembly GCA_022494985.1. Classification (NCBI taxonomy): domain Eukaryota; kingdom Metazoa; phylum Arthropoda; class Insecta; order Trichoptera; family Brachycentridae; genus Micrasema; species Micrasema minimum. Next base: position 12,639 of record JAGVSP010002151.1, on the reverse strand, counting down.
CATTTTAGAAACAAAGTGGATATCCTTCGTAAATATTAGTATGTATTTTGATTACCTACGTGTAACAACTAGAAAGATCTGTTTTTTGAATACTTTTTTTTATACTTCAATAGTTATGTAGATTCTAGGTTGTCAATCATATCTGTGTTATTTCAAAATATGAATTATCTAATTTTTAACAATAATGTATATATGTTTATGGTATAGTTTATGTTATGATTCTAAGAACATCAAAATTTATAAACCAATAATATATATTTATTAATTATACAATATTATTCATTTTAATTTATATACATAACATTTTGATTAATATTTCTGCACGTTTTTTTTATTAATGTTAACCTAACCATCCGCTTCATTTTCTGCCTAGAACGTGTTGCTTGTGCTTTTTGTGTATTCAAGATTTGTTTTATTTTTCAGGAATTATGAATCACATTTATTATTAAAGTACACCAACCACCAATGAGTTGTTATAAAAATAACAATAAAAATATACATTGTAAAATTATGTAAATACATAATATATCACTATGTTGTTACTTTATTTACCTAGTTTGCAATCATAATTTACAAACCCTCTTTTCCTTGCTAAATTGAACATACAGCCTCCAATTGAATCCAATAATTTCTATAAAACATAGAAAAAACTTTCTTGATATATTTTCAAACTTTCTTATTTATAAAGCCAGCATTTACTGTTGATTTTTTTTTTGTTTCTTTAAACAACATTTTTTTTTTTCTAAACTCCTTACTTTTTTAGAAATTCATATTAAATTTTTTAGCCTGTATCCATTTATTTTTATTTGTTGAGTAAGTATAAAATGATTTATCCGTTATTTGTTTTAATTTAAAGGTACATCCTTGTGGCCGATACCGCCATAACACGGTTGTGTTCATATTGGCGAAGGAATATAACCTCAAAAACCTTAGAACCATCCACCGCTTGGATCGGCTAACTTCGGGTAAGTTTTAAAAAACTTTAAATAAAGAAAAGCATTCTTCCTCGTTCCCACACAGTATTTCAATCCAAAAACATGTACATTCAACTATAAAAGAATATAATCAATTATAGTATGTCCATTTTCATCCAAGAGGAAAAACTAATAATAACTAGTAATTTTGATTTTTGCACATTAAATAACAGTGTGCTATGTTTAGTTTGCTTAATTATCAATCAAATCATATGGGATAAATTACTAATTTGTGGATAAATCAAATATAATTCGTTTACCGCGTAAACCGTACGATCAAGATTAATTTCCAAAGTACAAAGCGTAGAAAATTAATCACACTATTTGGGGGAAACTTTCAGTGTTCTAACAGTTATCATTTTAGTGTCAAATATTTTCGTGGTATTTTAGAACAGAGAGAAAAATCATCCAGCTTTAATTTTGTAACATAAAACCAAAACATTCACAATAATATCACTAAATCACATGGATGTTGCAGCCATATTGTTTAATATTCATAGAAATTGCGAATACTCGTTTGTTGATGTAAAATGTAATGTTTGAAGTCCCAGATCACGCCCAAGCGCGATTCCACTGGTTTAAATAGATCAATAACTACTCGTATTGTATTATTCAGCATTTTGAATTAAGCCGCATTGCGATAATTATTGTCATGTTATTATTTGACCATACAGTGTCACGCGCTTTATCAATTTATCGAAATTTTATTCAGCCATTCTGACATTAGTTCGATTTGAAAACTAATCCGATTTGATTATTCATCACAATCAAATCATGGTCCGTATTGGTTTATATTTTCGTTATTAAATATTATCTACCTATTCAAAATGGCATTCAATATTTGCTATAAGTCAGAGAATAGGATAAATTTCATTAATAAAATACTAAATTATCGTGGAGTTACGGTTAAATTATTTTTATTGGAGTTTGTTTATTTAATTTTTTGTACATGAGATTATAAGTATAAGTGATTAACAATTTATTGTAAAACGCGCTTTATTACGAAAGAATCAGAATCATACAGATTAATATAAAATAATTATATTAGAGAAATAAAGACATATTTATGGTGGATTGCCTAAATTAAACCATAAACACAACAATCGTATAATAGATCGGAGACCTAAGGGGAATGGGCACACCATCACCCGCAGCTGTTATAGAGTCCTGGGGGACTCTGTCCTCTACATTTTTAAACGCTTTTAGGTCGGAAGAAAAGAGCCAACCTTTTAACCTGCTACAAAATAATCATCTTGTACCTACATACAACAGGCAGTTTGTGGATTCCATATGCTCCACATAGGGAGCGGATATGGTATGATGATGATGATAACCTACATACAGTATATACGAGTAGTAGATCGGAAACCCAAGCTCGGCCTCGATTTTATTTAAATATTCTCTTTTCCATTATATATCGATAGGTCTTCTATAAGAATACATATTTTAGAATATATTTGAATGTTTTGTTTTAGGGTTGTTGTTATTCGGTCGGAGTCCTAAGAAGGCGCGCCAGATGGAACACCAGATCAGGAACAGGCAGGTGAACAAGGAGTACGTGTGCAGAGTTGAAGGAGAATTTCCCGAGTGAGTATCCTTACAATTATTTGCAATAATGAAATATTGGATACACCTGAATAATTGCATTTCGGGACTACTTTCAAATAGTTAGAACTGTGTCAGAATGAAGCAACAAGATTCCAATCGGAGTCCGCGACTCTAGCTAATACTACCGGTTTAAATTATTGAGTCACAGACAGCACAGCTTATCAGTCATAATCCCGACAACCCTTAACAAAAACGAATCCCTGAATACAGAACGTCACATTTTTAATTCATATCAAGGAGTATGAAATTTCTTGTGTAAAGTTTCCAGTCTTGGCAAGACTTACATTTGCATATAAAATTAAGCTTATGCATTCAGCCAACAATAGCGAGGCTTTGCGGGTGACGAGTTGTGCTATATCACCACTTCCCGCCATCCCCTCCATCCCTCACACCTTCCCATATCGTATTACTACAGACATGCCACCAACCCTATAGTGGCCCGGATACTTTATAACTCTTTTACCAGCGTTTCTCAAAGAAATCCTCCCCGTCGCATTTTAAAACAAAATGATCTTTTAATAATGTTTCACTGTATTTAATGTATTGGTACATACCATGAAAAATACGGTTTCATCCGAGATTTCTTGGTTATGTCATTAATTTGTGGTTTTATCCGAAAATTAATGATATAAGCTTTATCTTTTATATATTACCTTTAAAAACGCATGTATATTTCAATCATCTTTGTAGGGACTAATAATTATTAAGATGTTTTTCAGGAGAGCTACAACTGAAAGCTTACTTACTTAGGCACTGCTTACTTTTTTGTTATCAATTTTATTGCTTTATGTTCCGTTCTACTCTGCTGATATTATACGAATTTTTATAAATATGTAGAGTGGTGTGGCGTTCTATCCTCTCTGCCTACACCTTCGGGGAAATGGGGTGATGATTTGTTAGTTATCTGAAAATACATCTGAATTCGGCTTTCATGCCTTTCAGTTACTCTCCTGAAATTCTTCCGAAAAAAGTTACCGTGGTTTACAAAAATGTCGTACTCCATTTTCGTGGTTCCTATTTATGAAGTTCGAATTTTTTTCACCACTTTTTTCTATCAGTATTTACGAAATTTCATGCCGCGTGTAAACGTCAAGTGCCATCCTACCTTGATTCGATGTTATTTCTTCGTTGTGCTTTTACAATTTTCTTCGCATTTCTATTTTCGGTCTTTTTTAACCCTTGATTTTGTTACTGAAACATGACCATTTGAGAATCTCTGTTTTATAGTCGAGCGATGCACCCCAACTATCGCGAAATACACGTCGCTGTCAGAAATCCATTCCTTCACGGCTGCCTCACACGATATTTTGCAAGCAGTGATCTATTTCAAGTTTCTTTGTTTTAAAAAGATAAACGGTATTTTGTTCACGGAAAATATACACGTAACTGCGCAATTATCTTTTTACTTGTTTCAGTAGTCAGTAGTTTTCACGATGCAATTTCATATTTTTATGTTGCGTTTTTGTAGTTGTATACACATTGAAGAGTTTACATTATAACATGCAGAGAGGCGACAAAGTTCCGCTCCGGTACTTAATTATGCTAACTAACTGTATTAGAAATTCTCATTAAATTTGTAATATCTAGATGTGGTTTGGAGAGTACGAATCTAGCCATGAAACCAAATAACGAAAAACTTTTGTGTTCTTAAAACTTTCGTAGTATAACCAAACCTAGTTGTAGCCTAGTGGTAGATTCGGGGACTCCGGATTAGAATCTCTAGGTTCGAATCCCACTCCAGCACAACTCGTTTCCCGCTTTCTGGCACAGTTATTTACGACGAAATTGAAATATTTGAGTATATCATAAGAGCTCAAGTATTTCTTTTTTTTTTAAATCCCGATTCCCAGGAATTTCCGAAAATAGTAAGATTTCATTCCCATACTCCAATAGTCAAATTTCATTCCGGGAAGTACATAAAATCCCCGGTAATCCCCAAACCCTAATCGATACCCATCTATATTTAATATTTCCTGGATTACGCTTAATTCGATCTCCGTCTACTAAGTTTCCTTCTATTCCGCATAATATTGACCGCCATCTACGTTTCCTTCATTCCTTTGTCACTTTACTAAATGGCCCATGCACCGTATACTGCATTGGATACTTACTATTACTAGTTTCCTGGCCTACTACGTGTTGCTCTTATTTATGGCCTACCTGGTTCCGCAGTTAAGCACCGCCTTTACGATCCTCGCGACATCCCGGAGGCTTTTACTTGTTCGCTTTACTATCGGCACTGGAAATAGGAATGAATATTTGGCGGTCTATCTTTCAGAGCGCTTGCAGTGTCATGTCATTTAATCTGTAATGTAATCCACAACACGTTTTTGACGAATCCGTTTGGAAGATTCATTAAAAAAATATATATTTAGACAGTAAAACTCGGTCATGAATCCTGTGAATTTCTTGCTCACATATAATATAATCGTCTTTATCAAGCCAGGCGACTGTCAGCTGCATTGCGTCGTTCCAAGTCAGGTCCACGTCCCGTAGTTTTAACGTTTGCTATCGATGAATTGTCAATAGAAGGTGTTCAGTATACTAAGAACCTGACGCGTTTTAAAATAGGCAACCATTGTCAAAGCTCTTGGGAGAATACTATACACAGAATTATATTATTACTTTAAATGCATTATTGAAATTTGGGATTAAGAAGATAACCAAAATAACCTAAATAGTAAAAATTGATCGATGACGTCACCGATTGCACATCTAACAAAACCTCAACTTTAAATTATTGTATCTCGCTTATTAATTATCCGATGTACAAATGGATAGCATCGATCGTTTTGTGATTTTTCATTTTGTTTTTCTGTGTTCACATAAATTTGATTGGCACCAGCCTGTTCTCAAATACCATTTTCTAATAATAATTACTTGGTTTTGCTATCTTACCTATAGTCAATTTTATAGGAACTGAATAATTGTAAGTCAATAAATAAATTAATTAAAAAATGAATGCAAAAATCTTATTTCGTAATTTTTGTATGATTCCAGTGAAGAGATAGAATGCAAAGAGCCGATAGAGGTGGTGAGCTACAAAATCGGAGTGTGCCGAGTATCCCCTCGTGGGAAGGAGTGCGCTACGACCTTCAAGCGGCTGGGCTTCAACGGCCGCACCAGCGTAGTGCTGTGCCGGCCGCGTACCGGCCGCATGCACCAGATCAGAGTACATCTGCAGTATCTAGGTTAGTGAAACTAACTTGTATACTTGGGTTGTTAACAGAAAATAGTACTATAAAACCATATAAATAATATTCACATTATATTTTAATGGTATAGTTTCCGAATCTACCAAAAACCGTATAATATTAAAAATCTTAATATTTGAAACTTTGTTTCAGGTTACCCAGTAGTTAATGATCCTCTCTACAACCACCCTGTATTTGGGCCCCTGAAGGGCAAAGGAGGCGACCTGGGAGGAAAATCTGACGAAGAATTAGTAAAGGATCTCATCTCCATACATAATGCGGAGAACTGGCTCGGCATGGATGGAGATTCGGAACTATCGTTGTTCAAACCAAAGGCAGACATGGATCTTGACAAAGGAGATGGTATGTGGATGTATATACATACTCTTAACCAAGTTTTAGACAATAAACTACACACTTAACCCTGCGTTCGTCACTAAACTACATACTTAAATGGCTCCTTTTCGAGGTATTTTTATTTTAACTTTGGTATTTTATTTTGTTTATTTTAACAATGAGCTACAAATAAAAGGCCACTTTTATGAAAAAATGTATTTATAAACATATATTAAAGAGACAAATTTTCAACTATCTTTAAATAATCTTAAAAACATAACAATAATCTAATTTTTTTCTTAAGAAGTATGCAAAATGAGATAAGACTATTTAGATGGATATAAACTGACAAAAAATAAATTGTTTTTATACTCTAGTGATCACAAACGTCCGAGCGGCCGAGCGCATGTTTTCAGCGCGCGGGAGGTGCTAATATCAATGCCCCATTGCGCAGAAAAAAATATAATGTGTTTTAATCTGTGGTATTTTTTACCCGGTAGCGACGAACGCAGGGTTAAATGGTAAGAATGAGCTTATAAAAACTGTAGTATTTACAATGTTTATTTTACAGCAACTATTATTGGGAAGAGCTTTTAATAATTTTAGTTGATCACAAAAGCAGGTGTTTTCAGCAGAGGCGCCATACACAATTCTCTGAATGGTATTTGTCTGTGGTAGTGGAGATTTTGTTGCTGGGCTATAAGCAAAATAAAATCTTTTGAGTGGAGATTGTTTAAGTAATCTATAATTTTTTCTGGCATCTTGACTTCCCTCAACGAACTACGAGAAACATATTCCTAAGCAAAAATAAATTTTATTTTTAATTTATATTAGTCATTATTCTGCTATCTAATGGATATAAATTCACAAATTCATTGAGAATAAAACTATTTGACTTACACGTATTGTATATTTCAAATGTTTATTTTTCAGTTGGCCACGTGTCAGGTGGTGAGGAAGACTGTGAAATAGGATCAGCGTCTCGGGAGTCCTCCCCTTCCCTGGAGTCCCCACCCCCGCTCCACCCCCCGCATTAGTCTGCCCACCTCCGCACAAGCCTAGAGACGACATCCCCCACTCGGCCTTCACCAATGTCTCCATATCTCCACAGGCAGTCATGCATTTAGGCAGATCCAAGGTTAGTTATAATTTTTGCTTTATTCAAGTATTTTTTATAAACTAAAAGTTTAGTTTAATGCTGGGCAGGAATCGCCCATTCAGCACGAGGTCGATATAAACATTTATCTATGGATTTTTGTTGATACAAGGTCGATAAACGCTTGTGACGATTGTGCCGACATGTCTCTACATGTAGATAATATATTGGTGATATTTAGACCCAAATTATCAAAATAAGTACATCTGTATGTAATAGCAATTGTGACTCATATCTTTGAAAATTTACCGATTGCTGTCTGCGTCACAACTGTGGTACATGTAAATGTTGGTATTTTGACGATCTATGCCCTGAAACATTAGTGAAAGCTTCCAAGGGAAGAAACTAAAGATAAGCATCCATAGTTTTTGGTATCTCTTGGCAAGAATTTGCAGCACCACCTTGTGACTTCATGAACCATGACTTCTATCCACATCTATTATTTTATAATAAAAATATTACATTTTGCGACCTCCTTTTTTCTTACAGGTGACAGTAGCAACACAGACAGGACACGAAGCACCAGACATGCTCTTTAATCAAGAGAAAATGTCGATGGACCCACATTGTTACGAATGTAAAGTCCGCTACCGTGACCCTCGGCCTAATGACCTGGTTATGTATTTGCATGCGTGGAAATACCGGGTATGTACATCATTTTTTATCGTTGTAATGATTTATTTATATTCCCAATTTTAAATTTTCAATACTCTTTAGATATCAGCTACCCATATGTGTCCACGGTAGCGCGTTGGGCTGCCATGCACGATGTCGCGGGTTCGATTCCCGATGGGGTCAATGTGAAATAATTATTTTAATGAGATTTTTACAAAAAAAAATTCATATGATCACATATCACTTACGCTTCAGCACCAGTCCAAGGTTGATACCTTAAGACTGTACGTAAGACTGATCATCTAGCCTTCGTGTAGTAAATTATCAACAAAGACTCAAAACGCTGTGTACCAACGCTGTGCCCTATGCATCATGGATACAGATAAGGGAGAGTAGTAGAAGAGTAGACCCATTTGATATTTTTCCAGTAAAACTAACATTGTATTTTTGTCCATGTTTCATTTTTATTTACATACATAGGTACTTTTGTATAATCAATGTTCTGAAACTTCTTTTACCCCTTACTTCTTATTAATTAACATTGCTTATTTATGTTGAATTTATTTGTTTTATCATCATGTTGTTTAATGTTTTTAGATCAATTATCACAAGCATTTTTAATAATAATGCTTTTCTTTTTTTCAGGGTCCTGGATGGGAATATGAAACAGAATTACCGGACTGGGCCAGTGTAGATTGGATTGATTCTGAAAGCCAATGATAATCATCTCTCAAACCATTTGTTTCTCTACTTACATAATAATATTAAGTTATTACTTATTACTTTTAGTTACTTCTCATGAATTCATTGAAAAATTTTAGTCATTTTAAAAAAAAAAAAATAAAATATTATAAATTTTTTAATGTAGCTTTAGGAGCTATCCATAAATTATATTGACATGTTTTTTCTACCAACTTTCTGTGAAATGTCTAACTTTTATTAACTTCCTCCCTTTTTTTGTAATTTAGATGTAATTCTTAACTTTTTACCCAGATAGGTTAGCGGACAATAACAACAGTCATCGGTTTGTTTACTTTATGTAAAGAGTATAGACTATTAATACGTTGGCAGGCTTATTGCTAGAGACCAATATCTAACATTCAATAAATTCAACAGTTAGCTTACTTTTACTTACTAACATACCTGAATTCAATGAAACATATACAGTACAGGGTGTAACAAAACTCGATGTAAAAGCGGGAAACCAGTGAATCTACATCATATTTAGAGTCGATTTTGTAGATTTTTTTATTTTTATTTCACCCTTAGTTTTTGAGAAAATTGAGTACGAATTTTTTTTTCGATTTTTTTTTTGCAAATTGTTATCAAATATCGTATATTTAGTCAAATTTATACTATTTATAAAGAAAAACAAAATTAAAAAACGCATTTTAATAAGAATTTGAGCTATTTTACCTAATCTCCCATACTTATGAAAACTTTTGTGAGAAAACAAAAATTTTTTTTTAAAGCTCAGATTAAAAAGTCATTTTGCACAATCGTCTCCAAATACGATGTAGATTCACCAGTTTTCGGGTTGTGCTACAAGTTCTGTTACACCCTGTATATTTTGTACATCATAAATGAATTATTATTGTCTGCGTACCTTTTTTAAAATTACATTGTACCATTGTATCTATGTATATCTCTGATAATTTTAATTTACCTGAATTGTTTTGATTTTTATGTGTTATTTTTTACTTATTGGACATATCAAGTTTGAGTAAAATATGTCAAAAAATCTAATGTTAAGGAATCTTAAGAAAATATGTTATCAACAGATATATAATCCTTTGGAAGTTGAAATGCAACAATAATTTTACTGAATTCAAGAAATATGATCAGTAATTTGGATTAATTGAATTACCTGAATAAACTCTTGCCAACCATGTGAATTAGGCATCTATTTTCATATGAAACACCACAATGAGGTAGATCAAATTGTTGAATGGACAACACACATCTGTGTGTAACAATGTACCAATATTTGTATTAGATAACAAGTATACTTCTTAGAATTCTGGAAGATACCATGACCCACATTTTTCTATGCATACCTTTTCCCTCATAACCTGTTCATTTGTTTTTTATTTAAAAAAAAAAAGTGTTATGTTAGGAATATTGAATCTTAGAATTGAATGAAAATAATCTAAATTTAAGAGAGTATGTATTTTTTGTTATGAATGTACTGTATATTGTTATTACCATTTGACCACTGTGTAGTTGAGACATATTACCCAATGTGTGTGATCGCAACACTTCATTTTATGGTGTTGTTTTACAAAAGACGAGTTTAAAATGTTATGTGCCTTGATGAAGTATATTGCTTAATTTAGTCAAGTTATATTGTAGTAAAAGTCGTGTAAAAAGTAGTATGTACGAAATATCATTACATTTTAGGCAGTAAGAAAACAGCTTAAATAAAACCAAAATTGTTTTAAATTTATCGTAATCTACAATTTTTAAAAGACATTGTTCGTGATTACCTATTAATGATTTACATTTTATGGTGATTATAAACTTTTGATATTGTACCTTTTTGTATTAATTTTCTTTGTCACATTTGTGATCACATTTAATAACACTTTAATATGATTTCATTGACATCAATGTTATAAATATGTGATATACTTAATATGTGTTTATTCTTAATCTTTTTTTCATTGACTTTTCAAACAATTTAAAATTTGCTTATGATAGTTACAGATAGACAGTATTTTTATAAAAATTAAATTTGAAGTGTCTCATCAAATAATAAAAAAAAAACAAAATTCAATCCTCAAAATTTGGTGAATTTGGTACGTATTTAAATACTGTTTGATATATTGTTACTTTTTTTCATGTTGTTACGAAGTTAACAAATTTTTATTAAATTTATCTTCCAATATTCCCATTGTTTTACAGTACCTACCATGAATTCATTTAGATTTTTTTATAAATCGCCTTAGATAAAAAAATCATATCTTTTTAAAGTAGAATTTTAAATTGATAATTAATTTCATTATTGTGATGTATTTTTGTAGTTAAAATAGATTCAGTATAGATTAGTATAAAGCTTTGATAGTAGTTTATTTGTAGAAAAATATTCTCGTCATTTTTTCTTAACTAGAACACATTGCGAAATATTATTAAAAACTTTCCATTTTCTCTTTTATTCAGTTTTTATAATTTAATAAAATTTCTAACCTTAAGGTGTAAATTATATTCTTTTACAGACATTTTATTTCTTTTTTCATTATGTGAAAATCAAGTCAACATATCTACAGTATTTTAAATTCATGATAAATGCATACAGTGTTTATGTTTTAGGTGTAGATCGTACAATGTGTTTACAAATAATAACTTTATCCTACAATAAATAGTTAGAGTCTGCGCAAATGTTCATATGGCAAAATATTTTATAACTTTGTGAGACAATTATTTGGGACCTATAAACATGATGTAAAATAAGTGTTGTTCAAATTGTCATAAAATTGCTTATATAGTATATAACTTGCTGTTTCTTTAGGAATGTAAATTTTTCTTTCAGTTTGCAATTCTAATATTCTCTTTCTCCTAAATTTAAGCATGTAAATGTATTCATTTGGTAATCTAAATCGAGCTTATTAGTAGATTTAATTGTCACAAACTTCTATTGAATAAGTAAATTGTGTTTCTTATTCTTCCCAATTTGTTTTATGTTCGTGCCATCCCATCATTTACATTATATTATTTTAAAATATAATCTAGCATCAAAAGACATATTTTTATTTATTAGCATTTCATTGTAAACATTCTATGTGTTACTTAGTATTTTAAGTTTATTGTCCATATCGTGAATGTCACTATTGGCCATTGAATGTGTAAATTTTCTTCCATTATAATTTTTCAGTTCTTTGATATTGTGGCATAAATTATGTACTAAGTAATGTTATGTACAAAAATATAGTTTGTTTCATTGTTTTATATTATGTTGAATACAGAAAATCTTAAAGAAATGATTTTTATTCCCCCCTAAATCTTACCACATAGAGGTAATTTCACTTTGGATATTGTACTTATAACGATATAACATTATACATTTACCCGACAATCATAAATATACCTGACTAAACTATCACCCGATAGAAAGTCTGCTCTAAAACATTGATTTATACATCGACACTTTATCTATATAGAGTGTATTCATTTGAATGCATTATGTTGAAATAGATGAGGAGATGATATTTATTATGTAACAGGAATAATAATCCAAAATGTTGAAAATTTTCCTATTTCAAAAATGGGAAAATTGACATCTTCAAGGTCTATCATAATATATATGAGAAATATTCTTAGGGCTATTCCTTACACTTCTATCTTCTTTGTATTACTCTTATATATAAGCATGCGTAAGTAGTACTATTACTCTTACAAGTGTGTGGATGTAAGCTGACTTATCAACACAAAAAGCATTTAGCTTGAAGAGATGTTCACGGCACGGGAACCAGCAGCAGGGGCAGTCATCCAGCCAGGAAATTAATGAATACGGAGATTTTTTTGAAATCTGTAAATGAGAATAGCTATAAAAAAGTTCAAATAATTATTTTTAACACACCATTTAAAAAAATAATTTACGCAGAATAAATTTCGCGTCAATCCAAATATTAACACTGCATTTTAATTTAGTTAAGAACAGCTGTGTTATTATAATAAATAATGTAAGTGAATACAGAATTACAGAGGAGAGATCGCTTACCAGGTTCCACAGCGCCACGTCCACCCTGGACTCCGAACT
>JAGVSP010002150.1:0-32973 GCA_022494985.1 Micrasema minimum | reverse complement strand
TTTTCAGGACTATTAGAGTTGACTTATCAGTCGCTGCGGTGTGCGCGCCCACTTCCCTGCTCTGGGTCTTTTACCCTTTGAATGGTGGGAAGTAGGCTTTAAGCCGGGAAGCCGCGCTGCATAGCGGAGCCTGCGGGTGACGGTTCCAGTGTATACGTGGTAGCGCGTACGCTACACTTTGAATTTTTTAAAATTGATTTTATAAATATTTAATGTACTTTCAGGCTGAGAAAAACTTATTCAGCTCTCAAACATAGAATGCAAGCTCCAGGAGATAGGAGAGTTAATACACAAAACAAGAAGGCTACTTAAAAGGATGAGAATTTAAATTAAAGTAATTGTGATATTTAAATACTCAACGATTCGACCTGGAGACTGATTCACCTAGGAGGTCAATTGGCAGGGTAGAATGTAAAATAAAAAGATTGTTAAATTCCAGAATACATTGTGATATTACAATATCAGATAATATTATTCGTTTCAGCTTTATATTTATTATTGTGTGACTTGATTATTTAAAAAAATATAGTATTTATAAGAAGTAATGATTTTTTTTTTATATGGCTTGAAAAGTGGCGCATTTTTTAAATAGCAAATGTTATAATAAAACAACATAATGTACTATAATATTAAATTGAATTTTCATATTAAGTATGCCTAAATTATTTGTGTTAATATCACACATAACCATCACTTTGTTTTTGAATTTATGTGCATTTTTTTTTTCTTCATGCATTGTCTTCCCCATTTCAAAACTTTGAAAGGAAATGCCATTATATTGTAAAACGCTCATTGTTTACATGCCATTATTTGTAATTAATTTTCTTTCAAAACAATTCTTCTGGCTTTCTTTTCAACTAGTCAATTTGCTTGAATTTATGAAAGTAGTTTCCTGCTAGTTATAATAATTGTTACTTAAAAGGGTTTTAAATAATAATTAGAGAAAATGAGTTCAGTAGGTAATGTTAGTTTAGTTATTCATGGGTATTAATTTTTTGATCAATATTTTCTAGATAAATTTATTAGTATCTTGCAAGGGGTAACGAAATAAAAATTCTGTGTTATGGAAAACAGTTTTAATTTGCACAATCACAATAATTTCTTATAATATTGCTATTTAAATTATTGAATAATGCTCTAAATAGGATCAAGTCAAGCCCAAATTATACATTATATAATATATACAAACAATACACAACAACATAATTCAGTCATTGAAGATCGAGGTATTAAAAGTAGCATCAATTAGATCTCTAAAAATTAGATATTTTGCAGAATGAAAAAAATTCTTGGTAAATACATAATATTTGGAACTTATAAATAGTTGTGCTTTAGGCCAGGCAAATTTTCTTTCAGAAAAGTAGTTTTTAAAACTCATACAAATTAAAAATGTTATATTGGAAGATGTAACAAATCTCTCCTTGGAAATACATAGAACATGGCAAAAATGAGTTCAAATATACAATTTGCAGAATTTATTACGAGATGGTACTGAAGAGTTTTATAAATTATTTTACTACCCATCTTTAATGTTTTCTATGTATTTCTTTTGGAGTAATTAGTTAATGTACTTAAGATAAAATGCAATGCCTTCCAATACAAATTATTAATTTATATTACCAAATTTCTAGGAATATCTTCTTGAAGGATTTCCCCCAAGGGATTCTTTAGTAAAGATCCATTCAATACCAATACCCGATTAAAAATAGTTCAGTACAATATCACTAATCCAAAACTAGTCATGCATAAGAGTGCCAGATTAGTGGAAAATCGAATTATTGGAATGTAGATGAAATAAAAAAAACTGGTTTCTTCTTATTAAGATATTAGTAGGGACATAATGTTTATTGGCAAAATACAAATGAAGTCTTTATTTAAAAAAAACATAAGTAATACCCTTTTGTTTTTTATTGACTACCTAGTCTTTGTTTAAAGATGAAATATAATTGCATACATTGCGTATATACATTGTATTACAAATGGTGACGGATTAGCGAGATTGTACTGAATTCAAACTTCATACAATTAGGCAATATAAATATTGCGCTTCAAGACAAGATTCATGCTTTCAAAATTAATGGTAACACACATTTTAGAAGAATGGAATAGAAATATGATATACTTAGGATGTATTATTGATTTTCAACCAATACATGGGATTAAGGACTTAGTTTTAACATTTTTAGCAACTTTTAATATTCAGAAACTGACTGACCAGTTAATATCTTGAACAACCAAAAATATATCAATGGTTGGTACCACTTGTTTGTGCTTCCACTAACTTTGGTTGGTTGATTGGTTGGAAAGTCCCTAAAATGACAACACCCATTTATCTCATGCTATTAGTGGAAGTTGAAGAATTCATCCAATAGTGTAGGTAGTATCAATAATAAATTATTAGTAAAGTCAACTGATACAACAGTTAGCCAAATTTAAACAGCTGCTTATAATTTTATTCCGAAGAGCATAAAAGCAAACACTAAATTAATACATAAATACTTATGTACACTATTGCATACCAGATGCGTGATCTCATTGAAATTTTATTAAGTGATTACATTATCATCCAAAGTGTCTCAATTAATCAGGATTTAAAATCCTAGTTTGAATGTCTCTAATCATAGATTGTTGAACACGACTGCCAAAGATAAATAATAAAACTAAATATACTTATGATTATCTTCACAAGTCGTCGCTGATTTAAAAATACTAAAATATAAAACGTTCATATCGTTAAACATGGATTAATCAAACATCAAAGGAATCAAACATTTAGGGGACGGTTCAACTAGGTTGTACTTTTGAAAGAACCACTTACACCACAAACAATAATGAAGGAAATCATAAACAATAAAAACAGGAAAACTATGTTGTGCTACCAAACAGCGATACCTTTCATTGATAGATAAAACATAGAACAGGCAAATCTAGTTGAATGATTCTATGTATAAAATAATTGTACGGATACAGTCGGAATAAGTATGAGACTAGATAATATAGTATAGTAGTCTGATACTATTTGTATTATTGCGTTAAATGGTCATCACGGATCACAGAGAATGGAGATCACAGCTTGCACAGGCAGAAGAGGAGGGGAATGAAGGCACCGATGGCCACAAACACGGGCAGCATGATGGAGGATTCATCCATGGAGTAGGGGTCGGGCTGCTTGGGCCGCTGGGCTCCGGCTGCGGGACACCTTCTCCTCCGACTCCTCCTTCACCTCGTCCAGGTCGGGCTCCGGCAGCAGCGGCGGGAGCTTGGGCACAATCTCCAGCTTCCCCCTAACCACGTACATTGCGTTGATCTTAGGATTGTCACGATATCCCTTGATGAACTCCACTCGGATCTTCCCTCCGCGAATATCCGACTCTTCCTCATTGTAGTACAGTTTTCCTTTACTTATGCTATAAGGTACGTATTCTTCGTGAGCGACTCCGCGGCCCACCTTGTCGTAAATGTCGAGATCGGCGACAATAGTATGGTCGCCGTTCAGAACTACATCAAACACCTTCATGTTGGGCGCGTTGAAGTACACTTCGCTAAACTTGAGCACTAGAACGTAATCACCATCCGAGTTCGCTGGAATATCATACCCGAAGGTACTGTGGTGATACCTTTCAGTCTGAAATAGAATTTGGTCGTTAGGGTTCACCCTTCCGATCATGAGCAGCTGCTTCCCATAGTCGGAAGGGGGTCCCGACTTTTCCTTGGAGAGGGTCCCGTTCATATCGCACACCGTAACTATCGGTATGGGCCTCGCCGCCGGCATTTATTGCGTAAATTATTTCTCCGATACTTGTTACACCGGATGCTTCGAGTGACAAAAGCACTACGAAATGCAATAATATCACTGAAAGCCATTCCATAATATATGTTTTATTGTTTTGCTAGCTTTGCAAGTGTCACTCATGAGTTAAACATTTAATTCATAATTCACAAATATTGCACTGTTGGACACCTATTTAATTCACATGAATGAAACACGAACCTTGTATTCCCAAAACCAGCCAAATAACACTCGTATGGTTTTTATTTCAAGCGAATTCAAAAATTTAATTTTTGCATTCGTTTTCGATTGAATATGGAACGCCGGCGACGTCAAAAACCATAGACAATATAAATAATAAACGTGGACACTGGACATAAATAATGTTGTATTTCTATCGGCATTTAAAAAAAAAAACGGGTATAGTTGGTACATATATTTTGGATCTCTGGGGGTGTTGATAATAATCGTCTGTCCATAAATAATAATCGCAAAAAGAAACTGGTACATTCATTGTGTTATAAAAGCATATTATTTAATTTCCTACATGAACTGCATTTTTCCTAAAATTATTGAAAATATAAAAATAAAATAATCAATAATCCTTTTAGATTTTTGAATGCCATTGTAATAAGCCCTTCCAGCTTAATCTGCTGGTTTAATCCACTAAGCGATACATCGCTCCGTTACAAAGGTATCTCTTAATGTTAAAATTGAAAATGTCTTTTCTTTCTTTCAATTTTGGTCAAGTGTTATGCTAAGCTACACATATTTCTGTTACAAAGTTAGCGCTTAACGTCAATATGTACATATCTTTTCTACACTTATTATGACCATTGTATAATAAGCGCTTCATGTTTTGCACTGGTATAATCTAATAAGCGAAACATCTCTCCGTTACACAGTTAGCACTTTTCGTTAAAATGTAAATTTGCATCCCCTACCTAATTTTTAGTTATTGTGTTCTATTTATTTACATGTGATTTTCATATTTATATCTCATGTGTGATACCTTGGACTGGTACTGAAGCGTAAGACTGATCATCCTACCTTCATGTAATAAAATAATCAAGAGACACTGCACTTGGTGTTCCAATGCAGTGCTCTATGCGGCATTGGGTGCGGATAAGGAAAAGTAGTAGTAGTAGTAGTATGGTTTCTTGTCCACCTCGTGGTGTAGTGGATAGCACATCAGGCTAGCATTCATGAGGTCGCAGGTTCGGTTCTCGACGGAGTCAATATGAAATAATTATTCAAATGTTTTTCAAGCAAAAATGTTTCATTAACATTTTCAAAATTGTTCAGGAGATGATTTGTATTTTTTTAATGATGTTGTACACCGTTAACACTCGACCGGTATTGAATGTCTGCTGCTATTCAAAAGTTGCTAGTCTTATCAAATAACAGAAATTACCGAATGATGGTACGGATAAAAAAAAAAAATCCCAAAAATGAGTATTTCTGCCAGATATCGGGGAAACAACGATAATATGCGATACTTTGGTCTGTCATGGAAACTAAGGCCGTTTATATAGCCTCAATTTAATAAGTGATTAAGATACATTTCACTCAGTGCACAATGCAGTGTCCTTTGCACCATTGTGTGCGAATAATAAAAAGTAATAGTAGGTAGTAGTATAGTTGCATAATAAATAGAAAATAATTATGAAAATCTTATATTTTATTGTGTCTCATTATAAATTCACTTAAACTAGGGATATGTAAATTCCTCATGCAAAAACGATAAAAATATCTCATAATTCAATATGCCTTAATTGGTTTCCAATAAAGTTATCAACAAATTTAGAATCTTCCTTTTTAAACCACTGTTCGTAAACTTCATCAGGATTTATCATCCAATGTTTGTGGAAGGATATGGGTTGGTGGGGGGCGATGTATTCGGGGGGATAGTCCATTGGGCGACCCTGCAACATAAAACCAAAATAGTATAAATTCATATAAGATCAAATTAGGCACTAATTGTGATTCAAATATTTCACAAAATTGTGTATTTGAATCACAATTCATAGAGCAGTTTAACAGGCAAAAATCGCTTTCTCTATTTATTTAGTCATTTAAATACATCGATTAAATTAATGAAAACACTTCAAAAGTAGAGATTTGACCATTCATTTAAGCACAATAAAACAATCATTGATCATTTGACTATCTGAAAACAGTGTTTCTAGAGTTAGTGACTTTTGCCTGAATTGCAGCGATATAATATATTTTATAAGAGATATTTATTTTAAAGGAAACATTCATAAAAATCTTATTGTTACCTGATGAAATAATGAAGAGTGTATAAGGCGAACTTTCATCCTGTCGAGGCATATTCCCAACCACATGTCATCTGGGGAGGAAATGGACGGACAAGTGCAGTTGGCAAGTTTAGAAAGAAGGTCAACACTCAGTACAAATCCACCACCACCCGTCAGGTAATCATATCCCATCTTTCCTTTCCAAAGATTATAGCCATATCTTTCTCCGATTGCTACTTTCTTATTACCAAAACAGGGAATTATTTCACTTAAGCGAGAAACACTAAAACATAGATAAGTATTAGTTTAGGTGAAAGCCTAATTATTCCATTATAATATGTTTTTTTTTTGTAATTTGTGAATAGGGCAATTATAAATAAAAATGATATGTTTCATGAATTACTCTACTTGTGATAATCTTTAATTGGTTTATTCTGTTTGTTTTTTATGTTTACTATAATTATTTCTAACTGTTGGTTTTCCTCTTAAATTTTTTGAAAAAAGTTTCCACTGAAAAGGCATTGTATAATCCTAAGTATTTTATATAATTACCTTAATAAAGTATCATCATCAGCAATAACAAGCCACTTAATCGTGGGATATGTCTCTAAAAATTTTTAGACAAGTAATCAATAATGGCTAGAGTTTTGGCGCAATGTCCTCTGTCAGTATTAGGAATTCCCAGATCTACTGTTGGCACAAAGGAATCTAAAAGTGGAAAACATTGAACATAATTTTACATAATAAATAAGGCAATTTAATATTGATGATGATTAATTTTAGTTAGGTACCATTTTTATCACTAACGAAGAGCAAATAAGGCAAGTATTTTCCCCAAGTTCTTTTTACAACTCGAACTCTGGTTTCATGGAATTCGTGGTAAGTTTTTACAGCAAAGAACAGATTTTCCAATGGCAATGGATCTCCCTAAAAAAATGAGTTCAGTTAAAAAGGCACAATATAAAAAAATTGAGAAAACAACATTTTTGTTTGTCTGAGAGAAATTAATTTTATGAGATCTAATGAGCTCTGTACATTATGGATAAGGGAAAAGAAGAAAAGAAGATAGAATTTTTCTTTCTAGCAACTAACCGCTACAAAAAAATGTGGTTTAACAACATAAATAATTATTTTAGGTACATTTACAATTGTTTTTTAGTTCTCTGGCCAAGTTATAAACGTAAATATTCAATATTAGAGTTGTCTAGGGCTCGCATATGATTTATTGTTATTATAGTAACAATTACTTATTCAAAATTTAATTTTACTTACACACTTTTGGTATGTTTTCGGATATGTGGCACAGAATTCAGCAGACACGACGCAGAATTCCCTTCGGTGAGTGAGGCGAATCTTCGGACCATCGGTGTAGAGATATTTGGCAAGTTCATAAGAGGGATCGATAGAAAACTCAGAAATATTTTCAGTCTTATTAGACTCACGTAGAATATTAATACTGTAAACAGAGTATTTAAAAACACTTAAAACATAAATACTTTCCTATTTTGATATTGTCACATTTATTTTGTAATCCTTTGATGTTCTATGTATGTTTGGGTGATCTACAAATGTATACACAAAATTACAAGACTTACGTGCGCAAGAGTCCCATACTCATGGCAAATCCGGAGCCAAAATTAGGAAACAAAAATTTTCCATGTGAAAGTTCAAAATGATGAATAATTGTGGGCTCAGCATCTTTCAACCCGTATCCGAGCCAAATATCCTGAAAGAAATGTTAATAATTGAGTAAATAATAAAAATGAATATATTTACCACCATAATATTATATTTTACAGTTCCTGTCAATTTCTAAAATTTTGCCAATCGATGGTAATTACTGCTAGCTGATATTAAAAATTTTAGCCAGGCTACCACTTCAAATTTAATAGAAATTTACCCCAAACATTCCTTATATGAAGCAAATTAGAAATCTCCATTGTAAGAGTTACTGAGATATTTGCGAAAAACTGATAATAATTTTTTTGAAGTATGTACCATTGTGTTAATGTGTAATTCATATTAAAAATATGTTTAAAAAATTTAATCAAATGAAAAAAAAGTTTACTAATAATTAATTTTATCTTTAAATTAACACAAAAAAGTTCTAGTTATGATATAAAAAAGGGAACAAGTCTCATTTTGCATAATAAGAGGATGGAGAACTCTAATTTTTGTATATTGAAGAATTCTAATTTTACTAGAGACAGCCATGTTGTTTCTAGCGTGTAATACTAGTGTGTGCTTGGCTGGATTCAGATAATTCTAATTATGCTTCACCAACTTAATGGACAATGCTAAGTTTGCAGTGTCAAGAAAAACTTTTTATTTTATTTTTAATATTTAGTTTTTTTTTTAAACTCACTGTTTTTTTCGGTAGGTAGATTTTTATATAAACTTTATTTTGGCAACAATTACTTAGTCATTTTTAGATTTTAGCAGAGACTTCTAATTTTATTTCTAATCCCTCATATTTTTTTACAGGGTGTAAAAAACTCGATGTACAAGCAGGAAACCAGTGAATCTACATAATATTTGGAGTCGATTTTGTAGATTTTTTATTTTTTATTTGACCCTTAGTTTTAGAGAAAATTGAGTACGAAGTTGATTTTTTTTTTCGATTTTTTTTGCAAACTTTTATCTAATATCATGTGTATTTAGTCAGATTAAATACTATCCACAAAGAAAACAAAATTAAAAAACGCGTTTTAATAAGAATTTGAACAATTTTACTTAATCTGCCATACTGAAAACTTTTGTGAGAAGAAAAAATTTTTTTTTCAAGCTCAGATTATAAAGTCATATTACAGAATCGTCTCCAAATACGATGTAGATTCACCAGTTTTCGGGTTTTACTACGAGTTTTGTTACACCATGTATATTATGTATACTATTTTTTTCTCAAAATTTAATTAAACAAGGAACGTCTCCTTTGAAAGAGGCAAATTTAATTACTAAAAGAAATTGAATATAAATATAAAGAAATTAATTTTGTTTCCGTTTTATAAATATATTTTTAAAAGGGTATTTAATGGCTACTCACATCTTTGTGATCATACTCATCTAAAATGTCTCGAAGAACTTTGACTTTCAGGGCAGTATGGTCCTCGCAAAACACCACCCACTTGTGGGAGCTATAGTACATCTCGTACAAGCTCGGTAACCGTGGCAATATTGTCCAACTTCCATGTTCCATCGAAAGCAAAACAGTTGGGTTCACCTGAAATGGGAAATTACAACACTTGTAAAAGGTATTTCGCAGGTAGTTAAAAGCAAATATTAATAATATTAAATTTTCCGATTGAATAATCATAAAATATATAGAAATGACAACTCCATACAAGCTCGTTAAAAATTCGATACAAAATATTCTACCGTTGCAGTAGGAACTTGTCAAAAATGAGAATTTTATTTTGCCTTAAAAAGTTAATGAAGCAATTATTTTTATGTAATTCCATTATTCCTTTCAAATGAAAATTAACTCTTCTACTTTCACAACTTTTTATGCACTGTTTTTTCAGTATTGTATCACAAAGACAAAGGTTGTGTCCATGGACTCCAATTTGGTATAATCTCCGGTGAACCATCTTGTCTTGTTTATAATATTAGTCTATGTACTAACCCATCTATTCCTAAGGGGGGGGGGGGGGGGGGGAGTTTTCTAAGAACCCGCGAATACAAAAAAAAAATTACACTAAAAAACTCGGGTTTTTTACATCATAACAACTATTATACATTATACCCCATCCAAAAGAGAAAGGTTAAATAATTTTTTCGGTTTTTTTAGCACGTGCATGGCGGTGTTAAGACATTAATCGCATTCAATTTACGCAACCACCTTTTATGTATTGAATAATCTAATACAATAAATGAAAAAAACACATTTCTGCACATGAAAAAACAACATATATATAACATAAAAAATTGGAGCCATTTCCAAAGAAACCATCACAGATTTTCAAGAGTTAAACCTAGCTTACAAATACTAGACTTTTCTAAAGATGAAGTTACAATAAGCGAGTATTTTCAGCACAAAAATGTGTAAGTTGGTATAAGGAAGGTATTTATTACTATATCTGCTGGTTTAAGTTATTTGCACAAAGATTCGTACATAAAATTATAAATGTTTTTTGACTATCTGATCTCTACTTTTCTCCTATGATAGGTTTCTACCACTGTTTCTGCTATAACAACGAGTAGTTTACATAGAAATGCCAAAAAACGTCAGTTAAATTTTCTTTTTCTTAGGTTTTCAGTTAAGTTTTAAGTAACAAACGTGAAAACTATATGAAAAATCAGAAAAATGTTGTTTTGCTGATATTGTAAAAATTTTCGTTTTTATAAACGTTTTTTCAAAATTTATTACAGAAAACAAATCTTACCTTTTCTTCACCTTGCACTTGATGCAAAATGTTTTCTTTGAGTCGTCCTGCTAAACTCTTGTGGTAAGGATGTTTCTGAGTCAATAAAACGAAAAGTATTTCTCCATACTCTGTAAACATAAAACAAAAAAATCAATATTAAAACTCTTATCTGGCGTCGTCGGCGTCGTAGTAAAACCGTACTTTAATGTAAAATAAATATATAAATCTTTAAGACGGCTATTTTCGCGTTCCTTAATGAATTGGTAAGTAATCTTCCCATTTCGAAATTTTTTTAACGCCTCGTATAGAATTGTTATGTAAATTTTATTAAATTATATTATTACCGTTCTGCTAATTATAGTGTTTGACTGTACCTGCGCGAAAATTGCGAAATATAACGCACGATGTTCATGAGATTAGCGCGTACAGTACAATTTATCTGCGAGTACAATGTTGAAAAATTGTTTATTTTATTTTATAAATTTAATAACATTACGTTTTTTGTGAGACTCTTTTTAAAAAATGCATTAACTACCTACCTACCTACTTTTTAAAGAATATATCATCAACACCAGATTATTACCAACAAAGATATATTATTTTCTTTCTGAGACAACTTAAAATATTCAATTCAACAGAATATTTTTATTATGTGACGCGCATATAAATCCACCGCTTAAACATTGTTTAAGGGACGTTGAAGGATGAAAATTCCCGCGGGGATGATATATGACGAGGATATTAGAATGTGGAAAGAAAGATGGTGAAATCTGTCCGTTACGTGACAAAACTGATCGAGTAACTCACAACTTAGGAAACTTCCGAACAACGCCAACGGAAATAAATTTAACATGAAAAATAAAGACCCAGGACTTATATAGGTATTATATTATGTAGGTATTAATTGATTGATTAGTTTTTGGTCACGAAATTTCTGTTGTCAAAAAATAAAACGATGCATTGTTCAAAGTTTTTCCTCGATTAAGGATTTTTCGTAATTAACAAATAAAAAATAGATTTTTGGGGTCTTAGGCGGGCAGGGGATTAAGCATGGATTTTGGAAGGAGAAATTCTCGCTCGTCAACTTTCGTTACCAAAAAAGGTACAAACACATCGAAACAAAACAAATAAAAAAATGTTGGATTTAAAAATTTTAAAACCTTACAACAATTAGATAGAAATTATTTTTTTCAATGACTATACGATATAATCGGAACCTACATAACAAAATTACTGTAATTACTCAATTATTAGGTACGTTTGAAAACAATTTACATTTTACATAAAACCGTTAAAAATCTGTAAATTAATTGAATACAGATAGAAAATTTTGTAGATACAATGTGGAAGCAGTCGTAAAGAAACATTTTGGAATTTGTGTATGAAAACTGAAGTGCACAGCAACGAATGTAGGTGGATAAGAACTATACAGTAAAACTATATAGTTCTCCAAGAATATGCACTTTCCCGCGGGTAGCAACTATCCGGGAGCCTTAAAACAAGAACTGTAGGATGCGATAATAATGCACCCAAACTGCATTCTGTATCGCGGTAGCCATAAACCATTGTTATCTCGCGCGGTTGCCAAGTATCTACCTGCCGAGCTATGTGCATGCACAGCCGACGCGACGTTTAAATAATGCGACATCAAGAAGAAGAAGAGAACCACTTCCTGTTAGAAAATGGAATGAAAAGAAAACATTGAAATTATTTTTAAATATATCAAGTTCACAGATTTTCGTACATGTTGGTTGTGTGATTTTGTCATAGAAAATGGGCCGTTTTTAAAAATGATTTTAAAACCAATTAAGTATAACTAAATCACTTAAACTCCTCTTAACTGCGAATTTTAAATACAAAGCAACAGATTTAAAAAATCAGATAGGTAGGTACTCGCTTAGAAATATTATAAACACGCGATACTGAAAAAACCTAAGTAATTTGATTGCAAAAAAAAAAAACAACAAAAAACTGTCAAAAAGTTTTTTCGTTCCACCGCACACTGCAGAAAGATAATTATTTTATTTTCAGTTTATTATTATTAGAGTGAATCCTCCAAGTTTTCAATATAAATCCTTAATTTTATGTACGTAAATCTATATTTATCGCGGCGCCAAAAATTGAGTGCTGGAAGACATTTGCAAATATTGTCATATTTAAACTAAAAATCAACTAACTTTAAGTAAATTTTGGACGTCAGAGTACGTTGTGAATACGAAAAAAATGAAGCAATTAGCCCCGGTATTTGAAGTGGACGATGGTACTCCGGCTGGGCTGTAGCGAACACAAAGGAAAACTGCATTTTAATATTGCTAAGTTATCGAAAACGGAAAACTCTTAACGAGCTCAAGAACTTAAAACGGAAAATATCAAGAGTAAAATTATTAACATAGAATGTCTAAGAATTCGACTGAGAGCATTTTTTTATATAATCGAATTGATAAACTGTTCTACTGCTTTCATTTTTGATCCGGTGAAGATGCGAGTAATAGGTACATTTTTCTAGGATAAAATGAATACCTATAATGTTATTCCTGTTATCTACTATTTTTACCTATCTACATTTTTAAAGTCAATCTATTAAATGTGTAATAATTATATAAGTCAATTATTTAAAAGAATGAATCATAAATTCATAAATGGAACAATTAAGAGAAGAGTGTAAATTAATTGTTATGTGCGGTGTACAAATGATCAAGATTCACTGCACTTGTTGTACCAATGCAGTGCCCTATGCACCATTGGGTGCGGATTAAGTAGAGTAGTGGTATGTACTGTGTAATAAAATATTAAACACGAAAATAAAGGGCGGTTTAAATAAAAAAGAGTGTTTTAAATAAATAAAAAATATAATAATAATTTTCCTAGTGCAGTGGGGAATCTTGCAGTGTGATTTACCTACATTTGATTATTTATGTATATACGAGTATATGTATAACGTGTAGGTATACAATTAACTTTATATATATTATAATTCCATGCCAATGACATTTAATAATGTCAAAACTTGTAGAAGGTATTTGCTGAAACTTTCACGCAAGAACATCTTCAAAATAAAAATTACATATTTCAGTCAATTTTAAGCAAGTAAAAAAAACGTTGGGACACTCAAATAGGTTCATAGGTAAGCAATAATAACTAGCTTGCCTTTTCCATGAACATTTGAATCCCCCTAAAACAGATATATATTTATTATACATTAGGTATACATCCCCCGCCCCTAACAGTGGCACGGCTGGGAGATAGATAGTGCATCCTTCCACCATGTTTTATTCAACGTGTAAACTTTCGTATTGGTGACGGTAAATTGATGCACATCAAACTTGTGATCCCGATTGTCTGGGATTCAAAACGAAACGCTTCAGCGCCAGCGCCTCGCGGTTCCGGGATGCTCAGCACACCGGGTACAATACGAAACGTTTTTAGAGAATTTACTCTTATAAAAGACATATCAAAAGAGGCTAAATTGACAGTTCATAATGGAGTTCTCGTACCAACCCTTTGTATGGAAGCGAAGTATGGAGTTGGAAAAAGAAGGACGAAAGTAGATTGAATGCAGTTGAAATGCGATCTCTTAGGCGAATGTGTGGTAAAACTACGTATGATAGGTGCGCTAACGTCGAAATTAGAGCAGAATGCAAGGCTGAGATAAGCATTATCGACAAAATTAAGAAAGGTCTCTTACGATGGTTCGGTCAAGTAGAGCGAATGGATGATGAAAGAACGGCTAAAAGAATATATGATGCGACTGTGCCTGGACGTAGAAGTCGAGGACGGCCGAGAAAGACATGGCACGATCAAGTAAAACGAGTGCTTGAAAGTGGGCATGTAAGAAGTCGGAATAATCGACGTGCATGCATGAGAAGATGTATGAATGTGGAGGATGCAAGAGAAGTATGCCAGGAGAGAGTGGTGTGGCGTTCTATCCTCTCTGCCTACCCCTTCGAGGAAATGGCGTGATGGTTAGTTAGTTAAAAGACATACTGTCATCCGGCGAAGGCGTTTCGGCTGGTTAGGCACACTACGTATGCCTCCTGAAATCCTTAACCACGCTTGCCTATTTTCTAATGCATCGGGTTTTCGGCGTCCTGGACGTCCACCGTTTACAATCCGTCGGCAGTTTGCGTCAGAGTTGCGGGACGTGGACCTGACTTGGGAGGATGCACGGGAACTGGCGGCCGATCGCTTGGCTTGGAGGCAGTTTGTGGAATCCATATGCTCCACATAGGGATGATGATGGTGATGATGAAAAGACTTAAGCGCCACACATTCTAATGTCAATTATGTAAGATTACTTGTGAATTCTAGAGAACGTTTCGCATTTGACGCGATATGATAAGCACCTGGGTGATAGAAAATATATACCTAATAATGTGGATATGTCCGTGTTGAATTTTAGACGAACTGTTACATTTTTAAACACAGATGTGAAAACGAATTGTCTCTGACAATGCATTTGCTATTAATTGCGTAAAAAGTGATGAAATTTAGTGCTTAAGCTGTATTTCGTATGCAAAACTAGGGTGGTGGCCCAGTGGGTAGCGTCACGGTCTCTGAGTCCAGAGATCGTCGGCGGGCGTGTCGGTCGGTTCAAATTCCCACTTCGACACGAATCGATTCCTATTTTCAAGTACAAGCCGCTTAGGCTTTATTGAAAATAGTATTTACAAATTGAAATATGTGCAAATATCATAAGATTGCATAGATTTATTTTTTTATTTAAAAAAACGATTATCAATGTGGTGCAAAAAGGTCGTAGCCAAAAACCTGAATACGTTTGGGATTTAAAAGGTAAATAGACAGAATACTGCCAATATGTTGTGAATTTGTGAATGTAAATATTTAGGGGTTAGATTGGACAGAAAATCGTAAAAATAAATATTATTATGCTAATGCCCTGGGGCAGCGGTCACCAACTTTTTTGTTAGGGACGAATTAATTTTTTCAAAAACCTAGGGGGCCGGATGGAAAATAAATTTTACACATTAGCGTCCATCTTCAATTCTTCGTACAACAGTTGATTCAGATAAGCTCACAGAAATAAAATCCTTCACTTTTCCATGACACACTTCCTGAGCAAGGTCCAAAATTTTTTTTGTTATCTTCATAACAAAAAAATTATACATTCAAAATTTATAAGAAGATATCGGGAATTTTCGGAGAGACGCGGCCGGATGAAAATCTTTGGCGGGCCGTATGTTGGTGACCACTGCTCTAGGGTCCAAAATACCTCTTTAGTATGCATTATAACACTATAAACCGACCGACATAATATTAGGGTTAAAAAGACATTCGTATTTTTTCCAGATTTTACCAATAGGGTAAAACTCTAAAATTTACTAGTTTTCCTGTAGTGAAGAAATAATAAATAATAATAGTAGTAAACATAGCGTAATTTTATGAATATTTTACACGTTTACAAGTTTTAAAAAATACCACGAACACCTTTAAAAAAAAAAAAAAAAACAATATTTTGACTAGTACAATTTTTTTTAGACTAACTGGATTTAAACTAAAAATCTTTTATTTCAAGATACCTATTGAAAATCACGTTCATAGTCAAAAACATATTTAAATAAAAAAAATACTGTACCAATAGGGTTAACAACAACAGTTTAATGTGCAATAAACTTCAAAGGGTATTACGATAATGTCTAATAAATAAAATAAAAAAAGGTATAGCGGCATTTTTGGCGAGGAGGAAATTTGTTTTTCAAATGCATTTTATGTAATTCGGTCGGCTGTTGGTTGAATGGTGCAAACATTGTAAACCATGATATTCCGGCTTATACCTGCCATTTGTGGGTATTTATTGGCACTTATAAGGCGGATTCCGGCTTTGGTTAGATTTCCAAAACGGATATGATAATAATACGAATATTTTCCATTACCTACGTAAACACGAGGATCGTACGAATTTACTGACAGAAATATCTAGCGCAGTCTGGAAAATGCTTATTTTTCTTCATTAGCCAGTATTGATCCACCGCTAGATAAGGGCCTTTCACATGGTGATCAGTTGTTACGACTGGTCAGTGCTTACCCCCTGACGTTACTGGGACCTAGATCTATTGTGACAATGCTGATCATGCAGATCTTGCGGATTTTGAACTCCATAAATAATATAGCAATTTAGAAACGAGGAAAGGAATGGAGGTTTTTCCAAAAATTGTGCTTAATGTCCAGTGCCCTCATATATAGCGTACATGACAGAAAACGGCAGAGTTCAGAAAGAACTGGGAGTGCGGCTTGGAGTAGCGGGCGCCGCATTCAACAGTATGAAAGCTGTCTGGAGATCGGATATTTACTCGGTTAAAACAAAACGCCGCCTTTATAACTCCTGCATCACACCTGTTCTCCTCTATGGCTGCGAATCGTGGCACCTAACCAGGGCCCAAGACAGCAGGCTTCTGAGTTTTGAGAATAGGTGTCTTAGAAGAATTTTAAGTGTGCGGTGGTTTGACTTAGTAAGGAACACAGAGGTGAGGCAACGGACACAGCAACACTTGGTATCTACTGTCATCCGGCGAAGGCGTTTCGGCTGGCTAGGCCATATACTACGCATGCCTCCCGAGAGCCTTAACCATGCTTGCCTATTTTACAAGGCATAGGTTCTCGGCGTCCTGGTCGTCCACTGTTGACAATTCGTCGGCAGTTTGCGTCAGAGCTGCGGGACGTGGACTTGACTTGGGAGGATGCACGGGAGCTGGCGGCCGATCGCTTGGCCTGGAGGCAGTTTGTGGATTCCATATGCTCCACATAGGGAGCGGTTATGGTATATGAAAAATAAAAAATTCCCTCATATATTTTGTAGCGGCTTGCAGCGCTAATAATGTATTCGAGACAAAGTTTGTTAGTCCGAATCCCGCTGTACTAGTGAGGTGTCTAATATGCCATAATCCGTAATTTAATCATATATGCAACACGGGCAAATATTTCATGCAAATACATTTTGTGATTAGCTTTGCCAATAAAGAAAACATAAATATAATAAGGCATTCTATCGAATCATTTTAATGCGAAGTCGAGTTTAGACGATTAGCACATTCGATAAAATCTTGCTTTAACTCAATAACAAATCTATAAAATGATGTATATAATAAACTCTGGGAGGCAACTGGCAAACAGGCTTCTACACTACAGTGAACGTCATTTTATTTAGTTATTAAAATTTTGGTAAATGTTTAATTGTTGTTATCCTTTTATTAAATTAAAAAAACCAAATAAAGTAGGCACTTGATCGTTGAAATTTGTTACAAAAAATAATTATCGTAATAATCTTAAAATTCAAAACGTTTATGTTAAAATTTTGCAAGGTCCCCCAAAGATAGAGAAATGTTGTAAATTATTACTAATTTACTAGGCAAAGTCTGCGGAGTGAGAATATTTAAAACCTCGTTTAAACAAGCCTGGACTAACCAATTTGTATTCGTGCTAGGTATTACCAATATGAAACCTAATTAGAATATTATTGCGTGAAAAGTGTTAAGTAAGTGCGGGTGCAATGGGATTTTTGTCGCGAATTAAGTAGATATAATATATGTGAAGTAATTTAAATCATAAGGTAAGAAAAATATTAATTTTTATTTTTCTTTAACTTTTATAACGCCATGCTAGTAAACGAAACAGAACATTACCCAGAGAATATTTTAGTAATTGTAATTACCACTAGAATATTACAGGTGCTAATAGATAATCTTCGAATTATCGTTTTAATTAGACGTTTAATAATTGACATCGTTAGTCTCGACATTGAACACACCTCACTATTTGACTTTAGTAAATTTAATTTAAGAGCAATGCCGCACAAAATTCTAATGAGGGAATCCACTGTTTTCTAAAGTAATTTTTTTTCTATAACTTACTATTTAACTAAACAAAAAAAATATATTTAATATTTTTTTATAAGTTATTGATGAAGATACGATTTTTTAAAGTTGCACATTTCAAATACCGCGCTAAATACCAACTATGTACTAACTGCGTCATTTTTGCAGGAGTGACGTCATAAAACGGGTTGTTTAAGGCCATGGTATTTCTCCAGCCAGTAACAAAACTGTCAAAAATCTATGCAAACTGACGCGGGAAGCACAGATAAAATATACCGTCGACTCAACTGTCATATACTGTTAACAGCTGTTCTAGGAGACTGAATGGCGGCCATCTTTTTTGCAATAGAAGCTTGTATGTAGATTGTATTCCATATTAAAATGCCATGGAACGCGGCTACGGGGGTTTAAAAACGGAAACCGGAAACACTACACTTAGATACAAGGAGTGACGTCATTGTTTAAGATTTTGAAATGAATGCTATTTTCAACATTTTTTATTAATTTTGCGTGCGTTTTTGGGATATTTCATCCACTTCAAAATTTTTAAATTTTCGCGTCTACACGAAAGCATTTTAAAATTCAATTCAAAAGATACAAGTGCGTTGCCTGATAATTTTTTATCGATTTAAAATTTACGGCAGATAGAGTTTAAGAAAAGTTTGATGAGCAGCCATGACAGGGAGTTCGTTATAGAGGAGAGGAAACAATTTTCCAGCGTAAATAGGGAATCGATATAACGATAATATAAGCAATATCACCGTAATGAGATCGTTATGCAGCTGAATGAATGAAGATCGTTCGCTCAGCGTTCAGGCTGAAAGAAGCTTGAAAATTGCTTTAAAATATTATGTACATAATTGGTACGTACATGAACTCCCTCTGAAATATTGGAAATAACATTGTCATGGTTATTGAAATTGAAATCGACTATTTACCACTAGGACATATTTTATTTATTTTTTACACAAACAATTTAAAATATAACTTAGAACTAAACAATTTTAAAAAAAAAAATGCTGTCCCGATAGACAACTGTATAATTGTCATCGGGTATAAAAAATTGCAGTATAGAGTGCAATAAAAAAGAAGCAATTAAAAAAAACAATTCAATTCAAATACATAATAGGAAAATACTGATAATCTTTATCAACAGATCTCTTTAAAACAAGTATTATAATGAGAAATTAGAATTACGCAGTAGGTAGGTTACATAATAGTTTAATTTTGCAATCAGGAGCATAGAAAAACATTGGTAACGAAATAAATTGTTTCAAACAAACTTTTAGTGGAGATATTTAAGAAATGGGGGGAGTCAAGTTGCATAATAAATTAGTTTAATTTTAATTTTACAAAGATCGGTGTTGTATAGCATACATGAAAAAAATAGGTACTTAATTAAAGTGTAGGAGTTTTGAAAAATACTATTCAAAGTAAGTTATTTACATGGCGACGAAGTGTGTAAAGTTTTCTAGAACGTTAATTAAAACACAGTGAACACAGAATAAATTGCACTTGCTAACAATTGCTAATATTGCACTTATTAACGTTGAGCTGTTTATCATTGACCCACAGTTCAGAATCGTGAAAATCAAAACAAAGTATTTTTAAAATACCGCATTTGAGATGTTATATTGTTACGAAAATTGCGCTTTACAAATTAACCAATCAATAATTATGATAATAATCTAAAAATCCGATAATTTTAAAATAGGTAAATACTATTTACATTTCATATAAATTTTATCAGAAACGAAGAATGCAACAAAAAAATTAGGAATCGTATCCTTAGTTGGTGGTGTCAATTTATTATTTAACTCCTTTTCAGAAAAAAATTTAATGTTACTGATACAGTTTTCAGGATCTTTCAGTTCGTTTCGGTTTTTTTATAAATTTTAAGAATTCACTGAGTAGGTAGGTATTATTACTAAATATTCGTAACTACTTGATAATCCTACGAGTTTCAATACTAAAAGAACGTATTTTTAGTTTTTTTTTATTGTGTAGTAGAAAGTCTTGATATTCTAATGCGAATATCATTTTAAAATAAAACGAGTCCAGCGGTTTAATCCAGTGCCAGTATTATAAATATTTATGAAATGAGTTTTCGTAAAAAAAAAAGGATAAAGAAAAACAGGGTTTCAGTTAAAAGGTGATGCCTTTAAATAAAAATTAAAGAATAAGATAATGCACAGACGTTTCTCGTAAAGTGCTGTTGCAAAAATGCGTACTTTCTTTTTTTTTTCGTGTGAAATATTTTCCTTCCCTGTTCTTGTCCATTTCAAGTTCTTTAGCATACTGTTGAAAAGAAAATCATTTATGATCTGATCGTAATATTAATCACCTTCTTTATGTTTCTGTTTTATAAAACGTTTGAGAAAATGTTAAGAGTGCTCGCGCTAAAATGCTGAATGAAACTGAAAAAAGAGATTCACAAGATTAATTTTCTTTAGAAAATTGAAAGAGTTGTGTCTAGTTTTGGGATTACAAGATTTTTTTAAAGATAAGAGTTTAGGTTTTTCTATACCTATCTACAAGTTAGAAGTTATTTTTTAAACAAACATAGATTTATTTAAATGTTTATCAAATAAAGAAAACAATTTGTTTTTAATGGTGTTTGTTCCTCCTCCTGACCGTATGCCCTATTTCAAAAGTCACCGCTTGCCACTGGTACCTACCTACTTTCTGAATTTCGTTGATACATAATATATATTTTTTAAACATCTGATATGTATCATATATCTAAAATGGAAAATCCAAAAATACGTAATAATGATCGACAAAGGTTGATAAATTATATTTTAGAAATTAAGTAGGCAAATATTAAGCTAAAAAATGTTGGGACTTCGGGCGTGTTTTCACGTCTTTTCTAAAGATTAAGTATGTAATTAAATAATTATTTTTGAGGGTTGACGTTAAGACGTATTTACAAGGATTTTGACCTGTCGCTGGAAGATTAATATCGTTGACTGCACTATTCACCATTTCCCTATGATCGAATCTATATTTATGTACTATCTTTGAATAATCACAAAAAGCATTTACCACCCCAAAATCTTTTCAAAGAAAAATATTTTGCAGGATTTATGTTTTTTTTTATATTAATTTTATTTACTTGACAAATCTTTCGCACGCGAGATTTTACAGACATCTTCCAAAATTGAAATCATTTTTCTGGTATTAGTGAAAATCTTACTCAATGACAGAAAATTTCTAACTTACCTTTTACTATGGGCACAATCTGAAAAAGTGTCGATAAAATATATCGCGTTTATGACGCGTATATGAAGTCAATCATTAGAATAATATTTGTTAATTTAATGGTTGACGTCATACGCGATAATATTTTATGGACACAGATTCGAAATAAGACCGCTGCTCGATGGTTTAAACAAAATTACAGTTTACTGTGCTTTTAGGTACCGAAATACTTTAAGGTTACCCCTTTTTGCAAAAGGTTGTTTCACAAAACAGGAGCCTTATTTTAAAGTAAAAAATAACAACCAATATGTAGTATATATGCTTTTACAATATGTGTATAATGTAACGTATGTTTCGATCGAAGATTGGATAGTATCGATATTAAGATGGCTTCCATCGCCAAAGCGGGTGGCGTGATGTTTCCTATTTAATGTCGCCATAACCAGCGAGATGTATCGGATTATGTCGGAAAAGCGGGAAATTTGACGTAAAAAATGGCGCGGTTCGCCTGACGCAGGAGGACATAAAATAGAATTGGTTCGACGACACGCGAGCCCTGAGATTAATGGCCAAAAGAGTAGACTATTATTGTAAAAATCGTACATAGTCGGTATTAGATATTACTTTTCTTTAAAAGAATAAAATCGAATTGCATGACGCCCTGTCACCGTTACCAACCTCGCGTCGTCATAATTAGGTATAATATAATTACCCTTATTATGCAGTTATTTACTCGTATATAGGTATAATATATGTTTGTAAGGGTAAGATTTTTTTTACCCATGCATGTATATCATTACACAAACAACTCATTACCTACAAAAGCGATACCTTGCGTTGTAGTACCGAGAAAATTTTTCTTTCGTATTATTTATTTTTATCATGCTAGTTATTCGCAACACCGAAAATTCTTCTTTTTTACTCAAGTACCTAAGCGTATAGTTTTTTTAGCGTGACTAAGCAAACAATTTGTAAATAACAAAACATACTTAAAATACATGAACACTCCTTTCAAACAAACGTTTTGTAACAACAGTAAGTTGTTAATTGTAAGATAGGCTGGAAACAAATAAAGTTTCTATCATTTAAAATATATTTTTTTCTACGAAAAATAACCCAGATAAAACATATATGTGTTGTTTTTTCTTGTAATCAAAGTTTAGGATAGATTTATTTACCCTCTAACAGCTAGCAGGTTGCATGTGCACTGAATCATTTTTCTGGAAGTTATGGCAGAAAATTAAACAAGAATATCGATTCTCATAAAGTATTGTTTTCGGAATGTAAAGAAGAATAAGAAAGCACGAAGTTGTTATACTTTTTTTGTATCAAATAATGGATGTAATATATTATAGTTTTATAGTAAAATAATAGGCTGGAGGTACCTTTTCATTTCTAAGTTCCTTAACTAAAGCATTTCCGGACTAAAACCTAGGTTTTCTGTATAAAAAGTATGATATAATTTGGAGAATTTCCTCGTATAATATTAAGAATATGAAGGAAATTAAACTTGAGATAGTTGTCCGCTTTACATTTTATCAAAGGTCAAATGAATCGTAACGACCAAATATGATTTATCCTACCATAATATAACTATTTATTTAAATAATATACCTTAAAACTTACATTACAAGTGACCTATTTCGTAAATTTTAGATTATTTAATAAAAAAACATATAAATGGGACTATAGACACTCATCATAAATCTATGCAGTTGCCGTTCAAAACTAATTAAAATAAATTATTATTATGTAACAGTTAAATTTCTGAACCACGGTTTTCGGAGAAATCACTATCGTCTTTTCTGGTTATATTTGATTGTATTTTTTATTTTAACATAAATTTTTTCGTATTATTTTTAATAATCACAAGTGGTTTGACATACACTCGTATTTCAATCTAAATAAATTATAAATGAACTAAAAATGTGTCAGTTAGAGGTTATGAAAACTTGTCAATTTTATTGAGAATAATTTGTTTAAAAAATAAAGGTTCTGTTCTTACGGAGGGCGGAAAAACAGCGACCAAGGTTATTGTGAACAGTAAAAGGAAAACTGTAAAAAATAACAATTGAAAATTAGATTATATTCTCAAAGGTTAATGTTATTTTTCTTAATTAATTTCACTATTACGTGAATTATAAAATTAGGATTTATTTTCTGTATTTATTACGAAAGTATAATAAGTAATATAGCAAACAATAACAGATGGGTATACCACATATCTACGCAAGAAAAAAATGCTGTGGCATTTAAAATAGCCTGAAAGATAGTGAACTAATATCTACACTAGATTAATAAAAATAAGAGCACTTTGTTTTTAACCACTACCTAGTAATAAAGTACATAATATATAGGTACACATTTCTTTTAGTTCATTATAAAAATGCATGACTCAATAGATAATTATAAAATATAGTAATATAAATAGCTTTATTTTTATGTATCTTATATACACGTTATTAAAAAATAATAATACACTATTTTACACTATCTACTAATAATACACTATCTACAAAACAAAAAATAAGTGTGAAAAAATGTACATTTAATAGTGATGATACTGCCAAATTTACCTGACAGAAGAATCAAAATTCGCGAAAATAACATCGTATCTCGAGTTTAGAGTTCCCTTGTAGAATATCGCCTTGGAATGGTATCGAGATGGCTATACGAACCTTCTACGAACGTTCCTGCTACGACGGTTACGCCGGAGATACTAAACCTGAAAGCTACGAAGATGGAACAAGAAAGTTCGGAATATTTCTTCAAACCCTAAAGCCGTCTTGTCTAGGTAAGATCAGTGAACTCGTTCTATATCTTGTTCAGTTTGACTTTTTTATTATCAAGACACGAAAAAGCGCGGTAAAAAACTCTGTTTCTCGTTAAATAACATCAAACTACCGTATTCTCAACTTTATTTCCACTAGATAATTATTTATCTAGTGAACAAAACTAGAAATACGCTCCAAAATGTGCGAAAAAAAACACACATTTACATTACATTTACAATACAAAACTTTTTTGTATTTCTAAGAAATTTCATCGAATTTTAGAACATTTTCTCAAAAGCGATTTGTATTTTGTGTTTTCATAAATTTTAGCAGCAATATAAAAAAATAATGCTTTTAGAAAAGTTTTAACTGGGTTATTTAAGGGTTATCTGATTTTAAAAAAAAATAAACTTATACACTTATTGAAGATTGATGACATCTGACGTTCTTCGTGCAGCAAGAAGTTTCGTAATGATTCTCGTAATTGTCCGACTCGTCGTGTATTAGTGGTTAGCGCGATGCTTTGCAGGAAATCGCGGGTTCGATTCCCGTAGGAATCGATATGAAAACTATATTTTAAAAAAAATTTTTTAACATTAATAATATTTCATGTTTCCCCTGGACAACCACAGAAGCCCTTTGTGTAATAAAATTATCCAAATACACAGCACTGATGTAACTACTACCTATGCAGTGACCTATGCACCATTAGGTGCAGATAAGGGAATTAATAAATGTAATTCATTGCTGTAGGGCCAACAACAATGCAGTACGATCATAGATAAAAAAAAAACCTGTGTCGTTATAGCTGATAATATTTTTACGAAACTCAGTCACGCGTGTAAACGTTAAGTGCTATCATACTTAAATTTCACTATGAGTTATATTTTTTAGATTTACCGTTGAAATTTTGAAATGCACTTGGACGAGATAATGTGCAAAATATTATTTTTACATTTAATACATTTTCGCAATAGCTACCACACGCTCTATGGCCTCAAAATTGTAATCAAAATAGCGCACACATTTTTAAAAAAACATGCAGGCAAAACGCGTTATTTAAAACGGTAAACGATAAAATACACACTGTGTTTCAGGTGGTTTCAGGGGCACAATACAAAATATTTAAAAAACTCGTAAGCATTCAATTTTCCGAATTTGCATTACGAAAAAATAACATCATATTAATATTGTATATACATTGTGTATACATATTACTATGATACAGGATGTTTTTATTGGCACAATTATAAGAATTTTAAATAAAATTTGAAACAAAAAACATGCTATTTTAATTTAAATAATAATAACTTTGTATTTTTACCCCCACCCCTAATCATTGCCCCTCCCACTAATTAGGCTTGCAACTGTTGTCTTACTGTTAGTTTTTTATTGACTATGAGGAAGATAAGTCATTGTCGGAATGTCAGTTAGATTACAAAAGTTAGTTTTATTTAAATTAATTTAAAAATGATTTTACAAAGTGGGTGCCTTTAATGTAAGATAAAAAACATGCTCTATTATCACACTAGAAATACATTCTAATAAAAACAAACTGCGGAAATCTGAATTCTGTTTTTTCCTTAATGGCGCTTCAGCCTTTTCTCTTTTTCCATATTCAAAAGCAAGTCCTACAAAATAAAATTAAAGCATACATGGCTTTCACAATAAAGCAATCGGTATAACAGTCATAACATATAAAGCGGCCTCCGTAGTGTAATGGCTAAGATGCTGGAATAACCACATGGATGTTTCGGGTTCTATTCCCGGTGAAAAACATAAATAAATTAAAAGTGATTTTTTTCAAGCCAGGGTGTTTGTAATATTCTTCCCTTTTATTATTGGGCCTCCTGGCGTGTTGAGGTGGTTAAATAATTAATACAGAGTTGGAAGTATCGCTCAGTTTTATACACAATAACATGTTTATTAATTTTTCCAAACTGTCAATGGCCATTTTTATGATTTTTATTTTTTATTTACTATTTACCATTTCTCTAATGATTTTTATATATTGCTTTGTTAAAATACATATCAACGTAATCGGGTGGGTAGAGGAGCTTAAAGGTCATAGTGGTAAAATCAATCTGAGACCTGAATATGTTCTATGCATAGAATTTCGAATTAAAAATTGATGCATAAAAACATATTTTAGAAATTAAAGACTCATTTTTAGATTACGACTTTCAGCCTCAGTGCCCCATTTCATTATTCATTATACCATATCCGCTACCTATGTGGAGCATATGGAATCCACAAACTGCCTCCCGGCCAAAGAGGTCGGCCGCAAGCTCCCGCGCATCCTCCCAAGTCCAAGTCCACGTCCCGCAGCTCTGACGCAAAACTGCTCGACGAATTGTTCAACAGTGGACGACCGGGACGCGAGAGAACTTGATTGCCTTGTAAAATAGGCAAGCATGTTGGTTAAGGCTCTCGGGAGGCATACGCCAGTATATGGGACCTAGCCAGCCGAAACGCCTTCGCCGGATGACAGTAGATACAAGGGTTGCTGTGTCCGTTGCCTCACCCTCTGTGTTCCTTACAAAAGTCAAACCACCGCACACCTAAAATTCTTCTAAGACACCATATTCTCAAAAACTTAGTATTCTGCTGTCTTGGGCCCTAGTTAGGTGCCACGATTCGCAGCCATAGAGAGAAGAACAGGTGTGATGCTAGGAGTTATAAAGGCGGCATTTTGTTTACTATTAATGTTTGTGCACCCAATTGCCATTGTAATATTAGCGCCAAGTGTGTAATACTAAATTTACCCACTTGAGAATCACATTCATTCCATGTAATACTATTAAATATGACAGAAAAGAGATACACAATTTCTCTGAAAACTGTATGTTTTGTTACGAAATGTAAAATCAAAAAAAAAAAAACATAAAGGAAGGCAGAAACGATGACCTTAGCAATGAGTTCACATGCTTAAGGAAGGTAAATTTATAGAACCTAAAGAACAGATATTAAATTATTTTTATTATCAGGTAATTCCATTTTCTTTATGATACATTTTCCTATGATTAATTTAAACATTAATTATTCATTTTATTATATCTCCCATTATATTATTCTTATAGTCTCACTCCTTGATTAGCCCTTATTATGAATTATTGTTCCAATATACTCACCTGAATTATCATTCAGAAGGCATACAATTTGTGTAAGACTCACAGTTCTCACCCTTCCACACAATTTGTTTGGCTACCATTAATTTCTTCAGGCCTTAAGATCTATCCAGAAGTTTGGAATTCAGAAGGAAGACCACTTGGGAACCATAAAATATTGTCAATTATCTATTATAATTTTGATTTTGGGTTAAATTGTCGGGTAACTGAGCTGATTTTGGCCACAATCTTGAAATCTGCCGATTCACTTTTTTTATTTTACCAAGTAAAACAAGATAAAAAGAATTTAGCTAGTCCCTAAATTCTCTGAAATAACTAACATTTTTTACAATAATACATTCCTATTCCTCCATTCCTGTTTACACACACCTAACAATCTACGGTGTTACATCTTTATACCAAGTTCTTAATAATTGATTATAGTATAAAGGAAAAATGATCAGTTTTCCACCAGTATACATTACAGTACCTATGTACCTACATGTCATATCCAGTAGTACCTATAAACCTTCATAATATAATAGAATCTATCACATCTGATGTTACAAAAGTTATAATGCTTTCAATAGCACATAAACAAAATGTTAGTTAATATTATAAGTCAACATCTAAGCTGATATTATGGTCATTATAAATAGTTTTAGTAAAATCTGCTAAAATTCTTTTGTTAGTGCACAATACAATTCTTTAGACAGCAATAAAAATATAAATGATTAAGTAAATACGAAAAATGTTTAGTTTCATGCCTAATCTTGAGTATTTTTACTCCATATAAGCAACGTGAGCGTAAAAAATGCGTTTATTAAAACTTATTCTATGAAAGTGCATGCAATAATGAATAATGTTTATTTCCTAACCCTACTGCATTCATCTTGAGTCGATGAAAAACTTAAAATATTAACACAGAAAAAAACATTTTAAGAAGCCGGCTGGACACTTATTCAATGTTTTGGCTTCATTTTCTAAGATATTGCAAACTATAATAAATTATAATATAATATTATTAAGTGTTATATTCATAGAATACACTAATTGTTATATTTCACTTGACACTAACATTTGACAGACAAAATTCAAATAAATCTGATAACAAATAAGAAGATTATAACAGCATCAGCAACATAACAACAAAAAACATAAAAGTACCTATTTTCAGATTTAAAATTGAGCTTTATGCAATTTTGGTTCAATCGTCGTGTCAAACGTCAAATAAAAAGTCAAACGTCAAAAGTTCAAAATAAAAATAATAAAGTTTTAAGAGAAAAGATAAAAGATCATTGCAAAAATTATGTACAGGGATGATGTTTTGTCACTATCCGAACCATCGAAAATGTTAGTATCTAGTATTTATAGATAGTTTAAAATATATAGAACACAGCTCAATAGAAAAAATCTGAACAATTAATTTAATAATTATTTTTTGTTCATTACTTTACAGTCTGAATGCTTTCTTATTTATTTGTATTTTATCTCTTTTGGACTATGAACTTTAAAACCAGTTTATTGTATAGTATCCTCAATATTCAATAATACCAACATTCTATATGTATAGGTACATCAGAATCTGTAGATTTTATCATCTTCGTATCACCATTTGACTTTTATTTCATTCAGGTAAAAAGCGATTAATCCAAATTTTCTTCATTTACTATATAATATGTATATTTTTCAAGATAAACTCATTTAATTATACATTTTACATATTTATCACGTACAGTATTTACTTATCTTTTACTTAAAATTAATTTAGTTTTTTCAAAGAATATCAATATTTTTATGACTTATCTTGGATTCAGATTGATTCTCAACATTTTAAATACTATTCAATAAAATTACTGTCATAGTAAAAAAATATATGTTGATGCTTAATTTAACCAAATTATATCTTTATTGATACAATACTAAATAAAATCCAGAAAAGACCGTTTGCTTACATAATAATAATAGTAGGTACATAATGTCAGATAGATTTTTAAAAATCATCTTATTTATGTTTTGTATCATATTTTATCATCTTATTTAATCTGTCTTATTTATGAATTCATAAGATTGATTTGTTCTACTTGTAGTAAAAAGTATATAGGTACTTACATATATGTCAAAGTTTCGTCTCCAAAGTATTGAAACAAAATATTCTTTTTAAATTAACAAAATAACCCATACTTATTGTAGGGACCTTCACTATTATTATATATATTTAGCTTTTTCCTTGTTTTGAGCCATTTAAATTTACATTGATATTTGTAAATGATATTCTTGCAATTTTTTTCTTTTTATGACTACAAATTGTACGCTACTCAATGGCATTCATACATTTAAATTTCAAAATACTCTTTATTAAAATGTACCAACGTTCTAATACATACTATATTATGTTGTGCAGTTGCAATAGTCTTTCTCGTGGTGTGTAGTGGTAGCGCATTAGGCTACCATGCATGAAGTCGCGGAATCTATTCCCGACAGGGTCAATAAGAAATATTTATTTGATTGTGGTTTTAGCACTGAAGCGTAAGACTGATCCTCGTGCCTTTGTGTAACAAATTACCAAAATTCACTACACTTCGTGTAACAATGTGATGCCCTATGCACCACTAAGTTTGGATAAAGGAAAGTAGTAGCAGTGCATCTAAGGGGAACTCAGGAAGTACTCATGGGACTCTGACTTCCACATAAGTAATTAAAACATCTTTGAGTACGCATTAATTTTTAATAATTATTTTTGTTTCAGTTCAACAGTTGAAAAACACTGATTGAAACTAAAATTAAGAGAAAAAAACACTGTTCATCTTCGTTCTGTTGTTAGAAGTGTCATGTTATCATCATCAACCTTTGGAATGAAAAAAGTTTACATTTACCGGTTCAGCAAGAAATATAACTAAACCATTTCAATAAGCTGGTAAGTTCCCAATCACATATACTTTTTAATAACAACACAACAATAAATTTCAATATTAACTAATATTTGCATGTATATTTATAATAAAAAAGATATTTCATTAGTCCAAAAGTTCGTACACAAAAATCTGCTAAATATTTTACTACTGAATCAAGATTTACTACTTTTGCGGCAAGTATTAAATACTAGTGCATTCGTGTTCATGTCTGACTTTTTTCTCACTAACAAAATACACGAAAACGATGAAACTTGTGACACTTTTCAAAGTAATCTTCCTGCAGCTGTAGACATGTTTCACAATGTCGATGCCATGATTCCATGACCACACAAACGCTTCTGTTGGACATTGTTTTGACAGTTGGAATATCGCTGATGCAATACTGGGACGACTAGTGAATGTGTGACTATGGAGAGTGTCTTTAATCGTTGAAAATCACCAAAAATAGCTAGAAGCTAGGTTAGATGAGTAGGAAGTAAGGAGCTTGAGAAATTGTGTTAATTGATTTAATAAAGAAAACTGCTGCATCACGCTCGCTCTATGCTCTGCTGCATTGTCTTGGTGAAACAGCACACATACATACTTTTTCAGTTGTTTTTCACGCAATGCTGAAAAGAGCTTCTTCTTCAAAAAATCTTCGTATGATGCACCTGTTATCGAATGTCTTTTGGAACGTAATGAGTAAGGATAACTCCATCGCTGTCCCAGAACATGACTACCATAATGTTTTCTGAATTTTTCTGCAAGTATCAAAAACAGTCCTTACTCTTGTCATGGCAGCTAATGTTTTGTGTGCTGTACAGTGTACAGTGCCTGTGTATTTTTCTGTTTCCAGTCCTCAGAAAAAAAAAACTGATGTTTTATATAACTTGAACCCACCTCATAAGTTACTCAATATTATTCCAGCATTTTATTATATGAATCAGCATTGATCTCTGTATTATT
The DNA here is from genome assembly GCA_022494985.1 of Micrasema minimum. Taxonomy (NCBI): domain Eukaryota; kingdom Metazoa; phylum Arthropoda; class Insecta; order Trichoptera; family Brachycentridae; genus Micrasema; species Micrasema minimum. The sequence continues at coordinate 1,808 of JAGVSP010002150.1, read as the reverse complement.
TTGTTTTACTATTTTCAGACTAAAAATGGAAGCCAAAAATATAATGGACTTGTTGCCAAATTTTCCTCCTGGTCCTTTATCCACTTATCGGAATAAAGCTTCATTTGATTGGAGAAAGTTAAAGCTGGCGATTGAAGGAGAGGAGTTGATAAAGTATAAAGTAAGTTCAAAAATGAATACATAGGTATATTATATTAATATTTCAGACATTTTATAAAAAGTGAAATAATGCAGCCTAATGATTTAAAAAAGAAAATGGGGCAGGAGGCAAGATATTAATACATACTTATTAGGATCGTGATATTTTATTTTATTAGGGATACAAACAGATGTATAGGTAATATATAATATTATAATTAAACTAATAATTAACAATAACAGGTCTGCCATCCACATATATGCATCCACTAAATAATCATTTTGCAGGGAAAAGTGAAATCACGGATTATTTTGTGGTGTTTTTAATTTATTTTTTACATTGGGAAAGGGAACGCATATATGCATATATCGCAATATCTTAAGTAAATTTTTTAACAATTAAAAAAAGATTTTCTTGTATATCCCGAGTCAAAAGTAATTGATGATATAAATTATATTAGGTATCGTATTGATTTGGTTAAAATGATGCTTACTGGACTTGATAATTTTTTCAGCATGAAATTTGGTCAGCAATAAAGGAATATGATAGCTCCAAGGATCTTCAAGAATCAGTTTCTGCCGATGAGCAGAGACACCTTGCCCAGAAACGGGTGATGCTAATAGCCAGTATAGCAAACCTAAATTATGAGCAGGTATGAAGTTTAAAGGTATATTCCCCAATTACCGTGATGTGATGGGACGTACCATACCGCGTTGCCTTTTTTCGTGTTCCATATAGCCCAGTCTAAATACGCTCAAATTTCGCTCTTACTCAGATTAAATCTGATGTTTTTTATTCTTTTTTCAACTTACTTACGATTTCGAGATTTCCAGGGAAGGTTACATCAAAAGTTCTGATGAATAGGACGTAAGCTTATGTCAGGTTTTTCAGAAAACTAGAAAAAAGGCCTTTTTCTGATTTTTAAAAACCCAACCAAAAAAATTTTTGTTGACAAAGTGATAGAACATTAAAAATTCAATAAATATAATTCCTTAAATTTTCTTTGTATCTCACATAGTTTTCAATATGATCTCATTTGATTGGGCTATATGGAACATGGATAGCAACACAGTACGGTAATTCCTCTCACATCACAGATATGTGTGAATATGCATTTATTTAATCAAATTATTTACGTAATACATGTATAAGGATAGACATTTTGTTTTGGGGAAAAAAAACACAATAATATATATAATATAAGCATCCAATTAAAATTTCAATATAAAAATAACATGTGAGAAAAATATAAAGGAATACAATGATTGCCTTGAAATTATTCCACAGATTCATAATAATTCATTTCAGTGTTTATTTTATGCTCCAAGATTTATAGAGTAACTTCTGCTGTAATTTAAGGGAGCATAAAATTTAATGATGTATTATTGAGTTTATATTTGTTTAAAATCAATTAGTTATATTAATATCATTTTAGTTGGTCAAGAATCACAAATTACATACAGCCTGGTGTGAGGCAATTTTCATGTATGATCTGACAGCGGGAATGGCCTTCAGTATCACTCACAAGATGTTCACATCGGTCATCAGGATGTTGGGAACCAGCAGACATGAAATATACCTGAACGATGCCGAGACTAACAATATTGTGGGCTGCTTTGCTCTCACGGAAGTCGCCCATGGATCAAATGCCAAAGGAATGAGGACTACT
>JAGVSP010002149.1:0-31297 GCA_022494985.1 Micrasema minimum | reverse complement strand
ATATATGTCTTCTACTTTCAATGTTTTAAAAACCGAAAAAAGAGTTTTAGTGGAGAAAGTTTTTGGTTTTTTAAGTATGATTTTAATTATTAGTTTTTGGATAATTTTGACTGAATTTAGTATATTATTATACGCCCCTCCCCACCCAATTATTCCATATTGAAGCAGAGATTGTACTAACGCGTAATAGACTGTCTTTAAATTTTTTAGTGGTAAGATGTTTCTCAACCTAACAAATATATAAACACATTTTCTAACTCGTTTCACTAGCTCACATATGTGTCTGTTCCATTTCATATGTTGGTCTATTATTACGCCTAGGTATTTTATCTCCGTTGTTGAGTTTAAGATTGAGCATAGGGAGTTGCAATTTGTATCTTTACATTGTTTGTGATGGATGATAACTTTTAAATTGGGTTGAATTTTGGTTTTATTTATTGAAAAGGGTATGAGATATGTTTTACTATTATTTAATGAGAGTAAGTTATTATCGAACCATTGTTTTAATATTTTCATGTTATTATTTGCTCGTTGATTCACTACCTCCCAGTCCGGACCTGTGATTATTATAACGGTATCGTCGGCATAAGAGATTATTTTCCCATTTGTTTGTTGCTTAAAAAATATCATTTACATATATTATAAAAAGTATAGGGCCCAGCACTGTGCCTTGCGGTATTCCAAAATCACTGGTGAGAGGTCGACTTAGTGTTTCATTTATTTTTACAGTTTGTTTCCTTTTATGAAGATAACTTTGAATCCAGCTTAAGGCTTTACTTTATAAGTAGAAAATTTAGAGTCCGTTTATTATTTCGATTAAAAATAATACGTTACCCAAATGTTCAAGTTTTTCTCAAATAAATTCGGAGGCTTTTATTAAAAAGAGGAAATGACACAAGTTGGATTTATGTTTCACTTCAGTTTTGCTACTTGAAACTTCTGGGGTACGGTGCTTTCTAGTTTGGGAGCTTTAACCTGAAGGAAAAAATAATAATACGAAAGTTCCTACAGCTACGGCGCCATATGCTTATTTTTATTTTCTTCTTCGTTCTTATTACAGACATGTTCGTAAGTTTTGAACATGTCGCCAAGTGTAAACGTTTTAGAGAGCTTAAAAGCTACACAAATAAGGAAAAATAAAGTTTCGCGTTATTCTTTTCAAGCTGTGAAAAAATGTTCAAAGTCTTGTATGTTTCTGTGATTTACGTTACTCACACAACAACTACTACTTTCCATAGTCCGCACCTTATAATGCATAAGTATGTGTAACGGTACATTAAGTGTATTTTTAAAGTGATAAGTGCCAGTCTAAAATAACACATATGAATATTAAATATTTAAAAAAAAAACACGTGGATATAATAATTTCGTATGAACACAACCGGGAATTGAACACGCGTAGCAGCCAAACGCACTATCGCTACACCTCAACGCGATTATAATCTAGAAATTTTTAGACTCTGTATTAAAATATTTTAACGCTTTTATTACGAAAGGAACACAACTCGACACAATTTAATAAATTTGTAATTGCATTGCTATTGTTTTAAGTATTTTTGAGATAAAAACTTCAATGCAATACGTTTATATTGATAATAGAGAAGTATCTATAAAAAAATATTATCACATTTAAAATTGACGTTTGGTATTTTTTTATGTTTTCGAAATCAGTTATTAAAAAGTTTTTTTATATCCTAAAACCATAGCTTATTTTTTAAATTTTCCGTCTACGATATAGAAAAATCAATAGGCTTAAAAGGAAAATATACTCTAAGCACGTTTTATTACGAAATGTATAGATCGTGCTTAGAGCGGCTAAAAAAATATATGATGCGACTGTGCCTGGATGTAGAAGTCGAGGAAGGCCGAGAAAGACATGGCATGATCAAGTTAAACAGGTGCTTGAAAGTGGGCATGTAAGAAGTCGGAATAATCGACGTGAATAATGTGAAAGAAGTCGGAATAATGTGGAGGAAGCAAGAGAAGTATTCCAGGACAGAGTGGTGTGGCGTTCTATCCTCTCTGCCTACCCCTTCGGAGAAATGGCGTGATGGTTAGTTAAATCATGATTTACATCCGTACAGAGTTGAACATTACACATTTCCATAGTAATTCTTTTAATTTATAATCATTACATGAAAGAAAACCGGAAAAGGAATTCTGCAGTTCCTGTAAAGTGGTGTTAGGAGGGCCAAAAGGAATTGTCAACTTGGCACGATCTTGGTTTTATTACTCGCTTTGGGATATTTCAAACTTTACCGCGAGTTTATTCTCACTTTGCTAGTACTCACATGAGAACATTTTGATATAATTTATTCACATACAAGAAAATCCCTGTTGAAACGCAAGCGCTACTGTACCTACTGTAAATAGGGAGAGATTAACAATTCGGACAACTTCTAGGATTGAGTGTAAGGACACTCAAAATCCAGAATTCGTGAATTAGGTTCATCCCGATTTTTTATTTTTTATTTAAAAAAAATGCTTGAAAAACTACAATATCAAAGGATTTTTTTTTTAATTTTTACGATGTTATACGGTTTGAAATAACGCTTTTTCAAATCGCTCGCAAAATCCTTCATTTATGGATTTCACGCCTTTCATGGTAGACGGGTATGACGTCATTAACCAATAACGGGCGTTAAAAATCATTCGTATTTTCGTGTTTTTAAAACATAAATTTATAAAGGAAAACAACCCTTTCAGACACAAAACTACACAAGGCCCCCTGGAAATCTGCCTTTTCAAAGTTAAATAAAACAGAAAAATGTAGTGTGGGTACTTATTTTTTTATACATTTAATTATAGTGTCATAAATAAGATACGCGAACGCTGTAACGACAATGTAAACCAACCATCATAGGCCCATAGCGGTCGATTCATGAACTACATGTGTACGCATATAATTTGAAACATCACAAAATCATAGATGATATTTATTGTACGTATGTACATCCTGTGATAACAGATTTTAAAAAATTCTATAAGGTCATACATTTGAGCACCTCATGGCCCCCTGATTGCTTCCCAGGGCTCCCCTACTCCCCCAGAGCCAGAGAAGCCCCCCTCAGATCTCAGGGCCCCCCTGGGGGGCCAGGTGGCCCACTTTGGGAACCTATGGTCTAGACAGACAATGATTTTGTACGTTATGTTGAGACGCTTTACAACTCGAAACGAAAATAGGAACATCCTAATTAAATAGATCGATTGAACACAAAGTAAGCAAAGGTACTAAAACAATAGAAAACATAATGTTTGAAATTAATTTGGGATAGTGCAGTATACATAATACATATATGTATTTACGTATAAATTTACTTTGTTTTGGGCTAGGCTTTGTACTATCTGTTACAAATACTATAAGCAAATGACTTTGTATATTTTATTGCTGTTTCTACAAAATTCTTTCATAACATTTCTCAAGCTAGCTGAATACAAAAATATTTTAGGAATGTTAGTTTAAATTTTAAATCGTGTGCGTAGATATTAACTGTGACAAACACATTTGAATGTTTATGAGGCATGAACCGTAAAACGTTTTTAACACCACATTTAAATCACCAGTCATATCATAAATTACTAAAAATTAGTTTTGAGCAAATTTGGTAGATACCTACAGCAAGTAGTAAAAAAAAAAAAAAAAAAAAACATTGCAATTATTTTTCGTGCTAAATAAAAAGAATATAAAAAAAAATTACAGGTGGGAATTATCCTTATCTTTGTATTCCTCATGAATAGCTCAATGCTGAGTTTCGTCGTCTGATTGCTAGGAACAGCTTGCGGAGATTTTTAAAATTCACTTTACTAATAGTCCAATGTGGTCCAATGCCATGTTAAAAGAAGAAGTATTCAAAAGTTTCAAAAAATAAAAGTAGGAATGTTTGTGAATTAGTTCACGACAAAAAAGCTTTATCGAGACAAACAAGACAATAATATAACATAATATGTAAATAAACGAACGAAAATTACAAATACCAACCAAAGTTATCCCGAGTACATTTATGATTTTAAATCTACATTTTACGCAATATTTTTTAACTAATGACCATGTCAATCATAATATACGCTTCATATGACTTATGACCCGGGATCTTCAATCTAACTAACGACCACTAAATATGCAATTAACCCATTCTTAATTACAATGAACACGCATTAGAAACAATTCGTAACTTGGACATGATAATGGGCGACTCTAATATTTAAGATTTCGGTCATTTTTGCTTAGTGTTTTTTTCTGGATAGTACAAACTTTAATAATACCATGTTTTTTTTAAAAATTCACATACACGATTTTAACTTAATCACAAATAAATTAAAATCATTCATTTTCCCCATTTTAAAACATCACTTATTTAGTCAAATCAGTTTTTTATCAAATTATTTTGTGCTATTCAACACGATCACAAAAAAAAAAACTAAGATTAATATCCTCTTTTGAAAGTACACAAGGGATATACTAAAACAAGTTATTATAGTCTATAATAACTTTTTTAATTAACATTTTAATTTTAATTTATACATGGAATAACAAAACTCGTTGTATAACCCGAAAACTGGTGAATCTACATAATATTTGGAATCGAATGTGTAACGTGACTTTTGAATTTAAGCTTGGAAAAAAAGTTAAATTATTTTCATAAAAGCTTTCATTAGTACCTCAGATTAAGTACAATTGCACAAATTCATAGTAAAATGCTGTTTTTGATTTTGTTTTAATTATGTATAGTATTAATTCGACTAAATTCATGATATTTGATTTTTAAAATTCCAGAATTTATGGGGAAAAAAATCAACTTCACACTTTTTTTGAAAATTATAAGTCAAATAATTTCTACTAAATCGACTCCATATATTATGTAGATTCACTGGTTTCCCGCTTGTACATCGAGTTTTTTACACCACGTAGAAGCGGCTGGTGGCCTTCGTGGTGTATTTACATGCTATGTAAGACGCTGGACTCACCGTGGAGGTTCTCGGTTCGATTCATATGTGATGATTTCTTAAGCCTGTGTATATTGTAGAGTTATTTTTAGTATGTTGGATGGTAAATGAAATAATTAAATAACTGGTTTAAGACATTATCTTTTTTTTCAGTGTAGGTAGATATTGCTGGTTTTAAATCTATTATAATTTGCAACATTTTGGGCGTGTTCAAATACTTGTACACAAATCTGGATTTTATCCCAAGACGGGAGTAGTAAAATCCCTGGTCTAAATATAAGTAAAAATAAAATTGCAGAGTCATCTGCAGGCGATTACTAGTACTTACTTTAACTCGTTCAGAGTCTTAATTACAAAAATAAAGTAATTTGCTAATAAATACTTAAATTCAATATCAATGTATAGATAGAGCTTTCAACTCTCTGGTGGATGATTCTCGATTCGTAACATATATACAAAATCAAAAATGTTACCTGGTGTGGATATTCGCAAATAAGCGGAATAGGGAATGTTGTAGTACCTACATAAAGTGGCCACTTAACCCAGCCAATGACAGGTCATAAGCCCTGTAAACGCTCGAATATCCACATTTCTGAATTTAAAAAAAATCTACCTCATCTCTGTAGGGATATTAAATGAAATATATTATAATTTACTTTGAGAATTTCGTGACGTTAGTGTTAGACACGAAGCAACGTGTTTTCATTAAGGTATTACAATGCATACCTGTTTCTACAATTACCATCCACGGTGTTTAAATGTGTCATCCTTTCCATTTGACGGAACATAAGGTGAGTTTAAATTACATTAATAGTATTATATTCTGGAAATTATTACGTGGTGTAACGTATGAAGCGATCGAAAACATTTTTAAACATTGTGTTCTGAAACGCAGAGATGAAACGAAGGACGCAGAAACTTTTGGTGTTTACTTCATCCGGCGAAGGCATTTCCGCTGGTTGGGCCATATACAACGCACACCTTCCGTGGGCCTTAATCACGCTTGTCCATTTTACAGGGTAGGTTTCACGTGGCCTGGCACAGACGCAGCTTTTGAAATTCCGGGTATGCGATATCGCTAACTTCATTCATTACTTTTGACTTGACGACCTACAAATTCTATCGCAGAGTATCAAACGAAGTTAGCGATTTCGCATACTCGAATTTGAAAACTTGTGCCTGTGCCCCAGGTTCTTAGCATCCAGGGGTGTCCTGTTGAGAATCCGTGGGAGGATGTGACAAAACGTTTAGTTCGGAGGCAGTTTAAATAATCTAAAATGCTCCACATGGGGAGCGGATATAGAATGATGATCGTAGCAAAAATAAATAGAATTTTAGTAAAATTAATTTTGATGTACACAGAAATTCGTTTTCAAAACCTACGGTTGACCTTACCTGCCCTGCACCATAACTAAACAGTTCGGTTTGTCAGGGGAGGTCAAAGGAACAAGTATGTGACCTCGGGTCGGGGTCCCCATTGTGTAGCGTGTGTGGAAAATTTAGACAACGTCACAGTGTAGAGACCCTTCTTTATTGTCGTTATGATAATAAGTACAACATATCAACTATCGCATTAGTTGCATAATGTTAAAGATCTTTGAAGATATTTTAATCAAATTAATAGACTGACTTCAGCGATTTGTTACCTACGGTACCCATTGCCATAGTGATTGACGATGCTCATCATAGTATTTACTATGATTGTACTGTACAATTATACAGTGTGTCCTGCTATTAATTGCACATCTGAAGTGAAATGAAACTAGATCAAAATTACATAGACAGAAATATTTTACAATTTGACATCTCAACAGAGACGAGAAGTTTGAAAGGGAATATGGATATCTAGGCGTTTACAGGGCTTATGACCTGTCATTGGCTGGCTAGTCATATCCATATCTGCCAATATACAGTAAAATGACGCGACGTTTCACATGTGAACTCTCTCTGTCATCCATTGAGAAAATTGCTAAGCATTTTAGCAGAAACCTTTATGATTGCAAGTGAGATTCTTACCGAATTAAATCACCTACTAGAAAACGCCTGAAGATGAATCTTCAATTTGTTACGCTTATAACTTTTACCCGCTAATTTTTATAAACAACATTTTGAGTGTGTCCAAATACTTGTAGACAAAAACTGGATTTCACCCAGATTTGGACAGAGAGTGTTCACATGTGAAACGTCGCGTCATTTTACTGTATATTGGCAGATATGGATATCAAATACTGGGTGAAATGGGGAATGTTGTAATACATCAAGTGGCCAATTAACCCAGACAATGACAGGTCATAAGCCCTGTAAACGCCTAGATATCCATATTCCCTTCCAAACTTCTTGTCTGTGTTGAGATGTCAAATTGTAATTATTAGCCCGTAATGGGTGAAATCCAGTTTTTGTCTACAGGTATTTGGACACACTCAAAATGTTGTTTATAGAAATATTTTAATTTGTAAGTGCACGAGGCGGATAATATGATACACCAAGTGTACAGATTCACTACACTTGGTGTGTAATCCATATTCTTAACATAGGGAGCAGGTATGGTTTGATGATAATCATTTTCATTTTAATTCTGGAATTAAACCTTGCACCTTCATGATAGTAATATTAGGAAGGCGGCGCGGCGGCTGCGTTTCCACAATTAGGAACAATATTTTAGTAAATAAAACAATGGCCAATAAAACTTCATTGTTTTTTTGAGTAAGTATTATAAACTACGTAGGTTGGGTAACTTTTAATTAAAAAATTCGAAGAAAGAAAAAAAACGGTAGATGCAATATTAAAAAAATAAAACAATTTACTGTCACAATGCGAATATTTTTTATCAGTCACGATTTTAGTTAATTCATTTTTTAAATTTTAGCCTAAGGAGATCGTTAAGTCTTGATATTATCAGAATTCATTCAAATTGTTAAAAGTTATTCAATAATCAATTATTCATTCTGGTACGCCTTTCCTGGAACTAGGATTAAAAGAAAACAATAAAGGTATCGGATTATTCTTGGAAATAGAAAAAAAATACCTAGTGAAATCTACATAAGACTCGCACTTTTATATTGAATGAGGCAGAAAGTTTTATTAACATTAACTCTTCCCATTGTTACACAGTTAATATGATTTGAATACTAACTTAAAAGCATATAAATTTTTATTATGAAGAAAATTTTACTTTAATAATAGCAGATTATGCACTTATATTACTTACATTCCAATTTTGGAGACGCATTCAAATAGTCGAAAATAACTCTGCCAGAAAGCAGGAAACAAATTGGTTGAGTGAGATTCAAATCTTACGATTCCATCCAGAGTCCACACCCTCTACCACTAGACCACAACACAGTTCCATGTCTCGATTTATTTTAAAGAACTATTACTCCTACTTTCCCTTATCCGCACCCAATGGTGCATAAGGCACTGCATCGGTACACCAAGTACAGTGTATATTGATGTATTTTTTATCACGAAAAGGTTAGATGATCAGTAATACGCTTCAGTACCAATCCAAGGTATCACAAATGAAAAATATGAAATTTACTTGTCAATAAATGTTTCATGGTGACCCTCTACTGGAATCGAACCCCGACCTCATGTACCGTAGCCAAATGCGCTACCACTGTGCTACGAGGCGGAAAATCAACCAAAACTTTTTGTTCAAATAAAAAAACATTTTTACCTGTTTTAGGGCAAATCAAACTATTTTAGCAATAACCAATGCGATTTTTACAATCATCAACATCATCAATCCAATCCCAATGTTGCAGCATATGGATTCCACAAACTGCTTCCAGCAGCGGCCGATAGTTATAGTGCGACTTCCTAAGTAAGGTTCACGTTTTTTCGCTTTGATTTTTTAATAGAGCAGAAAATTAATGAAGTTTCAAATATGTGGGCATTCATATAATATTTGAATTTGATCGTGTGTTGGGTGCTTGGGCGTTGGAGCGTGGGTGCGCAATTGCACTGTCCCCATATATAAATTATGCTCATAATATTGCACTCCTGAGACATCCATGAGACAAGATATTGTAATAAGTTTATAATGAACCAGTTACAATGATCAATTCATTGTAATTTCCCTAATTAAAACTTAAATTAGCGACAATGTAGGCGAAGATATCCTGTTGTTCAGGATTCATTGCATCTAATTTATTACGTTACTACTACTTGAACTACTTTCCCTTATCCAAACCCAATGGTGCATAGGGCACTACATTCAAGGTATCGCATACGGAATATTTTATTAGCTTATTAATAAATCAGTAACCCTTGTTGGTGGCATATTGAAGCATATTATTGAAGCATAAACATATGAGAAGTGTCTAATCTGCATATCAATTTTGTATTTTTGTGAATCTGCTATGGTGAAGAGTGTAGTGGTATTTGCATGTTGGTTTAGTTTTATTTGTTATGACAAAGAGACGAGTTGCGTCTCGAAACCGGTACACATATAAACGTCAATTATTGGTTTTATACAAATTTATATCAACATAATATTGAAATTTTTTTTTTTGGAAAATCCTTCTAAAAAGAATTTCAGAGAAGTGACATTCCATACTTGAAAAATACTACCGTGTCTTGGTGTCTAGATACCACCTACGTCACTCACTACGTCATCAATAGGCATCTACGTCATCACTAGACATCTACGTCACACGTTTCATGTATTGGTTATTATTTATTATTTCATGTAAGTGCTGAAATCTTTAGACGGAGGGATTCGATAATAAGTCCTATTATGAAACTAACCCTAGGAAGCGTAAATTTTTAGAAAATTTGTACAGAAACGACCCTTCTAGTGAATTCTTGTTGGAAGGGAAAATTACATTGCAATAAATATTTCGTATTGATCGCGTTGGAAATATTTTGTATTGATCGCGTTGCCCAGCGAGGTAGGTATTTCATCAAGAAAAAAAGAAAAAATGTAATATATAAAGAAAAAAAAAAGAAAAAAAATAATCGAACCTACAACCTCATGCTTGGTAGCCTAACGTGCTAACCACTTCACCTCAAGGCGGACTTTGACATAATTCTTATTTTTTTTATTCTTTGATTATTATCTTCTGATTCAGGTACTAAATTAAGCCTCCTAAACATGAAAATATTTTACAATATTTTTAAGGTGTACATTATTATAAACAATTAGATACAGTCTGAGGTTCACAATAACTAATGACTGCACAAAACACGGAGCGAAATGACGAATAGTGGCAATAAATACGTTTCTAATGACCCAAGCCATGGGCCACTAAAATATGAAATGTAATAACAGGGGCCTCTTTACAATTATAAATAAACTTTATTTACTTAATTTACATTAAAATAATGCTCACTTTATACAGGACTGAATACTGAACTGTTTGCAAACTGTCCCGTAAAAACAAATAAAACGAAAACTGGGTGGAATATTGAATAGTCGCGGTCGGCGAGACGTTTCAAACAGTTTTTTATTATTAGAAAAATTTCCATTTTTGGCTATTTCAAAATTTCGTGTGTACAAACATATGATCGCGCTTAATATATATATATATATTTAGCTTAGCTTTTGACAGACTGTGTTTTCGGTCGCTTGTAAAGTGCGCATTAGTCACAGATTTTCCACTCTCGAAAAAGGTAATAAGAAGCAAATAAAATAGCCGTTCTTACAGAAGTTCATCAATTCAGAATGTTACCATTGAAAAAGGGGAGAATTTCTAGATCTCAAATGCTGTGTAACTCACGATTGCCTGTTTAATAAGTCATTAAGTTTCCGATGTCCTGGATGACCACAGCTAACATTCTGATCAGAGCTACGGGTTCCGGACCTTACTTGTGGGATCTAGCAGATGATTAGGTATCTAAAAAACAGTTTGTGGAAATCATGTGCTTTTTATAGAGGTGAGGAAGAAGCATTGGTATACCAAATCCAGTGCATTTATAAATAATTCATACATATCTCTTTATTTTTGTGCGGGGCCTTCCGACTGTTTCTTAAAATGGTCTCCGTGAGAATAGGATTCAAGTTTGTCGGCGTTTGATTACACAGAGCCAAAGAGCCGCCAACGGATTTGAATATATCTTCTTGAATGTCAAACAAATTTATTAAATTTATACCCTAGAGTAATTATTTCAGTTATTAAGTGGTGGCCAACTAAAAGATATTAGTAACTTTTAAGTACTTAAACGCGTAAACTTCGAGTAACAGCATTTTATTTCGCGTTTACAAACATCAATTTGTGAAAGCGACTAACACGAAATATATATATTATGTAATGCATAAATTATATCGTCCTCATCCTATAATAGTAAAAATAAAAAATATAAGATTTTTAAAGAATAAAATATTTAAAATTAGAAAATATTTTACGAACACGCTATATTTCTTAGGAACCGAAAACCTTTTGTAGGAGCATAAATATTGTATCTTTAATCGACAAATAAATTATTCAAAATGAAACAAAACTTTTTTTTTTTGCGATATTTTACTACTTTATTTATTTATTTATCATCATTATTACTAACTAGGTATTTCTTTCCCTTATCCGCACCCAATGGCGCATAGGGCACTGCGTCGGTAAAACAAGTTGAGTGTATCTTGATCATTTTATAACATGAAAGTAAGGTGATCAGTCATACGCTTCAGTAGTCCCAGGTATCACACATGAAATATTTATAAGAAAATCACATGTCAATAAACATTTAATATTGACCCCCTAACCCGCGACTTCATGCACGGTAGCCAAATGCGCTACCATTATGCTACGAGATGGAAAATAAAGATGTTATATAAAGTTATTTTAATTTAAACTATTCTTGCATGTTGCGTTCTGTCCCCTCCCCTCTTCTCCATTGAGACCCTGACCGCGGATGCACGGGTCGATGTCTGAGATGGGGGGCCTGGCGAGGCGGGATACCGGGTCTCCACACGGGTGGTTGTAATATTAAATATAAATAATGATCGGGGAAGAAACTAACATCCCTACCACTGTTAATTTGGGCCGACTCTGGTTGGTTTGGGTGATGGAAACAATGACAATTATAATACATAAGCCGAGACAGTGGTAGGGGTACAATGAAAGCATTGGTTAGCGTACATAATCGTAAATTCATCCGTTTTTTATCACACTAACAATCTTAAAATCGCGGTTTAGCTTGTTGAAAAAATCGGTAGAGTTGGCTGGACTGAAAAAAGACTCCAATTCCTTTAAAGCAGTCTAGGAAGAGGGTGGGGCTTTCATTGTATTCTTGTATGTAAAAATCCATGTCGTGAAAAGTCATACGATATTCATCTCTGATAGCTTTTGATTCTGAAAAAGTTTATACCTGGAAAAGTAAAACGGTTAATTAAGAGGCCTATTTTTCATGAAGACCCCAGGATTGAATATCCAGGCTTTTTGTGAAGCTAAAAAATAAAAATACCCAAATCTTTTGATTATGTTTTTCTGCGTTGTTGCGCGGTGTTTGTGGGATTGGTGTTGCCGACGTTTCGGAGCACATTGCAGTGACCATCTTCAGGGCTGATGTATGAGTATAGCCTTTTGTGTATTTGGGTGTGAGGAGTTTGTGGCGTGGAACAAACGGTCAGAAAAGACGGCATAATAACCCAGAAAAATATTATCTGTATTCTGAAGGCCGTGAAAACTCACTTAATTTGATAACTCAAATATTTTATTTAATAATTTTAAAAAAAAAGTTTTTTTGTATCCGTAACAATTTTTAAAATATCATAATCGCGACTTCCCGCCAAAACAGCTCATTATTATAGTTTTGATGTAAGTAGCACCTAAAATAGAAAAAAGTACATAGCCACTTCTCCGGCTCTAAACATCAACTGTATATTGAGTAAAACCCTTTTTGTGCGCTTAGGAGACGGGTGCTTTTAAAGCATCCGTTTGTGGTCAATCCGTTTTAAATATTTTTTTAAGAAGAATCTTTTGAGTTTTATTATTTTTATTTTTCACAGAAATTTTTCAAATATTCATTAATTACCCATTCACATTTAAAAAATACGGAATTAAAATATATAGAACATTTTTCCATAATTATCCGCCAACACGGTTTCTATAAACAGCTTGTTTTCATGTGTTCTAAATTCTCCCAGACATAAACAATAATTTGTCTCGGACCAGAAATATATTGCGTCATAAAGCATACGCCGCTGGGACACATAAAACGCTTTGGATTGTTCTCAAAATTAATAATTCCCTGATTAGATACAGAAATTCCAGATATGTGGAATATTCCGTAGCGTTGCGATCCTGGCAAAATGTTCATATTGAAAATAAAACTATGACCAAAACAAGTAATAATATCCAATCAGAATTCATAACAAATTAGTTTCTATTGATTTATTAATTTTATTACCTACTGTATCAAAGATGATACGAAATAAACTTTTAAAATATTTTTTTATATAAGTATCCGTAATTTTTTTTTAATATAAATTAATTTTTTTTTTTAAAATAAAGAAATTTGCTAATAAAATACTTAACTTCAATATCAATGCATAGATGGCGCGTTCAACTCGCTGGTGGATGATTCCTGATTCGTAGCATATATACAAAATCAAAAATGTTACCTGGTGTGGATATTCGCTAATAAGCGGACTGGGGAATGTTGTAGTACCTACATAAAGTGGCCACTTAACCCAGCCAATGACAGGTCATAAGCCCTGTAAACGCTCGAACATCCATATTTCCTGAATTTGAAAAAAATTCTATATCATCTCTGAAGGGACATAAAAATAAAAATAAATACCTACTCCTGTCTTGGGATTAAATCCAGATTTGTGTGCAAGTATTTGAACACGACCCAAAATGTTGTTATATTATTATTGTTATTATACATTTGAATACCATTAATTACTTGTCTAGCCACATCAAAGCAACATGAAAATGTTAAATGGAAAAAATATTGCATCAAATATATATATTTCACTATAGCATTTTTGTTATTCTATTGACATATCGTATGCCGATATATCAAAGAGTATTTATTTTTGAAGTAAAACCAAATAGAATTTTCAAAAAGTATTATGCATTGGCTAATTACTATTATTATTAATTGGAAAGAGTTTTTCTTTACTTCTGCGCTAGGAATAACAATGAATGTGTTGGTTAAGTAGATTAAATAAAGCGCACGTTATACGGGACAGTAAACCGTGCAGTTTCTTGTTTAGAAAACTGTACAGTTGCTTTTACCATTTTTTGAGCAATAAACACTGTGCGATGTGAATTTTACCTTTACACGGCACAGTTCAAACTATCTGTAGGCATGCGCAGAACGCAACTGTCGGACGTTTCTAAGTTGCTGTTGTAATAATAATCTCTGTCGCGCCTATCTTATCGATTTTTTGCATATTATCAATTTTGTGGAGATTTAACGAATCTACTGAAAATGTACAACCGATTTCAAGTCATTTTAATTTTGAAGCATTTATTTTATGCAAGTATAAGCGCAGATAAGTTCAATATATGAGTAACTTTAGGAACTTCTACCGATTTTACAATTTGGCAACACTACTCATCTGTCAAACAGTCGATATATACGATATTTTGAATTTCGATATAGGATTTCTGTTTATATTATTACATTGCATTATGTTCATATTCGCCATCATAAAAACTTATAAAGTTTATTCTACTATTTTGAATATTAACGTATTATAATGTCGCAATCGGCGCGGGTGATGCGCGCGTAGAAACTGTGTGAAAAAATGCATGGAATTAGCGTAGGCAGTTTTTCACCCAGTTTTCGCTTTATACGGAACAGTTTGCAAACCGCACAAAAAAACTGTACAGTTAACTGTCCCGTATAAAGTGCGATTCATTTTGGCGGAATAAACCGCTGGTATAGGACTTACATGTGGAATATGCAGAAAGTGCGGCCAGTTCAACTCAACATGCTAATTTACTTCATCAAATGCAGGAATGAGTAGCCGATTCCCACTTTCAACCTAAGCGGTATGCCACAGATCTATTGAATATGTACTTAAAACGGACCGTAGCCGTTTTTAGAAGTCTTCAAATTGATCGCGAATGGGCCATTTTGAGACATCAGAATCACTATTTTTTAGGTATAAATATTTAGTCAAATAAAATAATTACACCTTACATTACAAACAATTGTAAATTTTCTGTAATTTTAATTCATGTTTAATTTGATTGATTATAACACAATAAATTCAAATAAACAAATACTTAAAAGTGGTCATGTGAAAAGTCGGAATAATCGACGTGCGTGCGTGAGTAGACGAATACAAATGGAAGAAGCAAATTTCGACTGTAACTGTTTTCTAAAATCTCATAGTAATTCTACTTTTTATTTGCTAAAATTAAAAAAAAAACCTTTTAATTTACTGCGTGAGGCAAATAATAACCAGCAGCATATTTTGAAATATATATTTAGTAAATTATCATTAACTGAGAGCATAATTATTTCAAATGCATTTAACGAAGAAATGACCTAATCTTTCATCTCGTAATCAGCAAGTCTGTCGTGTGAAAAAATGCTAAATGTTTGTGCAAGATGCAACCTTTAGATCGACTCTCAATCGCTGGAGACATTACTCAGCCTCTCTGCCACGCCATGATCGTGTAAATGAGATAAAACAAAATGGCGGACCAAACAAACCGCTGGTAATGTGGCACTGCCCAGAACATCAACTAGAAATGCCCCAACATTCTTTGAAGTGGCTGTCATTGTCTAGAAGAGATCGAAAACCATTCCTGTATTATTAGCAATGATGTTTATTTTGCTATTTTCTTTCGTTCCTTGTCACGTCCTAGTTCTAGGAAGATTAAGACAGTTTTGTCTCAATCTCAACTTGTTAGAGGGAAACAGAATGATTCAATGCATTAGACAGTGGAAGACAGATATAGTTGTCTTTGTTTCACTGCAAAATACAATTTGAACATAACATTTTGACAGTTCTCTTTGAAATAGCTTGTCTAGTTTTAACATGTCTCTGATTATTAAATTCTTAGAGGCAAGGGCAAGTGTGATTGCCGGAGACAGGGTCTCATTGAGTCGTTTGGTGATATTCACATCTTATTTGCAGAATTTGGTGAAAAAGAATAAATTTCATAATTTGTACAAAAAAAACATTGACTTCGTATTTTCCTCCTCATTCTTCATTCCTCGTTTCATTACCAACTACCAAAAAATAGGGATAGCAAATAAATTATCTTCTGTTCAAAAAAGGACAAAAGTTGAATTCATGCTACTTTTGTCCTAACACGGTGGAATAACTGTAATTTTTAACTTATGATAAAATTTATTTATTTATTCATTATACACGCCTATACAGGCTTTTTATAAAAGAAGAATACAAAACATATTTGCAAATACATAAAAATGAAAAAATATATATGATACATAATATGCCTTAAATACACAACAATACAATGCTAGAGTTTATTACAAAATGACTTGACTGATCCAATGCTGGAGTTGAAGAGATCAACACCCTCGGACACCAAGTTGCCATTCCTTTGAATCCTATTTATGGCGTAATTATAAGCGTAATTTCTATTTCCAGTGTTTTGATCAAACAAATGGCAACTTCTAGTGGTGCGACCCGGTATGCGAAATCTGACCTCATTTAACAACATTGGACAGTCAAGTTTATTATTTATTAGTTTATATAAGAGAACAACATCATTTTGTAATCTACGGTTGCCTAGAGATGTTAATTTTAATATTGATAATAGGGCATCATAATCTATATCCGCATCACACGTGTTCATCTTATACTTAATAATGTTTAGAATATCAGCAAGTACCTATATTACGATCCGAGTAAATGTTCTCAACCGCTTCAATTTGGTCCCAAGTCTATCAACTCATTACGCATTGTCAAAATAACTGCACTGACGGTCGTACCAAAATAAGCCAACAAATCACAAAGAACAGCGCGATGTCTAAATTTGTTCCGCCGACCTCGGCTGCACAGGACTCAGCACACACAATTATTTATTCTGTCGTTACCTCATTCCAGGTGATGATGCAGCTGCCGTGAACTCCGACAGTATTGAGTTCATACGAAACCCTGGTGAAACATTAAACTATCTAGTCCACTTAACAACATTAATTAATACATGGAGTTATATAAAACAATACAGGAAAACTCCAATTTGGCTTTATTTCTCTGGAGTCTAAACTAAGTCCAACCAACAGTGATTCAAAATTAAACTAAAAGTCGAGTAAATACGGATTTAGATTTCATTAAGAACAGTACAGTAAATTGGTTTTATATAACAGTGTTGCTATTTTACTGAGCACTTTTTGTGATATCGATTTTTTATGGGAGTTTGATTCTGAGAAATAACTAAATTTGTTATTTTATGCTTTACAAAAAATGATCTTATGCGCACTTTATACGGGACCGAAAACTGTACAGTTTGTTGTTCAGAAAACTGTACAGTCTGTCAAACGAGAACTCGAGAAGCTGTACTTTTAATGTGGCGTTTTATCCTCTCTGCCTTCGGAGTACTTTTTAAAATTTATAAATACTTAAACGGTTCAATGTAAGATTTAAGCCAACGAAGAGGAAGTTTGATATTTTATTTTGTGACGGTTTTTTATTATAACTTTGTCTAGACATTAGGGAAAATATCGATCGTGATAATATAATTCTAAGCACACCATAACTCTTGTTTGATTCTTAATATTATTAGTATAATAGAGATCTATCAAATAAAATTTAACTCAATAAGTTTTTTTGCTTAATCAATAAAAATCAAGAATGTTAACAGTTCTAATTTAAATGATAATATTGTTTATTTAAAAAAATGTCACAAATATTTTCACGCCAATGGCTTTAAAATCTTTTGCCAGAAACCATTTGAAAAGTAATCCGATTTGACCAGTTAATAAATTTAATTAATGAACGCAATAAATTCAACCGCTGGTCCCGAAAGCAATTTCAGTCTTATGTGATGATACACATTAATGAAATGGGGAATATTTCAGTCAGAGCTGGGAGACGATCCAGTTCCAGGTAGTGAACGGTTTGGCAGACCGCAGCCATTATTTAGTCAGTAGCGTCACGACGCCGACGGCGACGGAAACGTCTAAGGCTGGATGGCGTCCAAAACAATGGTCCAGGGGTAGGCAACCAGGTAGAAAATGAATTATAAGTCTTTTATTCAACCATGGGTATTTGTGATTTTATTATTCTCAGTTATCAGGCCTCCTCGCTTGTTGAGGTGGTTAAAAAAAGTTTTTTTGATATTATACCTGTAATTAAATAAATAAATTGTGAATATTTTGAAATTTTGAAGATTATTTTAGGTATTTTTAAAGAAATGCATGTTTAAAACCAAATATTTTTACACAACGTAAACATACTCGTAATCAACATTTGAGTGTGACCCGAGGAAGTTCGGAAGGGAATGTTAGGAGTCTACTGAGCTTATGGTCTAGTATAGCCAAACGACATACACATTTCTTTCCAAACTTCTTTGTCTCATTTGTGATATTTGTGAGTTTATTCATTTCATAGAAATATTATACAAGTCAAGTACATTATTAATTTACTGGTATTTCAAATAAACATATTGTACATATAATTACAATTTGAGAGATTGGATGGGCGTCTAATACTTTGATTGAGTTGCACAATTAAATACGATTTCACAATTCAACTAAATTCTAAATCATTTTTAAACATGCCATATAATCGCATCACCTTGGATGTCGACATATTTTATGACAGTGGGTCTTCCTTTAGGAAAGCTCTTTCTAACTTTTAATTTTCCGAAATGTTCTTAATAACTTTGAAATAAATTAAAATGAAAATGATAAATTCCTATTAAGTATATTGTAGACGCCATTTCGTAATTTTATTATGTAGGTTATGTGCAGGCCGTGTGCTTAGTAATAGAATATTTCTTTTACAAGTTGGTATACAGTACCTACGCTTTCTACAAAACAAATCTAAATAACAATTATTTTTGTAAAATGTTGTCTACTAAAATCCTAAGATTTATAACATTATGACACATATTTTTTTACGAAGGAAAAATTAAATATGTTAATCAACCAAAACGCAGTTAAAGCACATTCAGTTGGGGTCATCCATTTATAGGTCATTTATGTAACTGAAATATTCATAGGAAGTACATTAATTTTGTCCTTATAAATATTTTTTACAAATCTTATTAGGTGCCTGCTTAAAATTGAGAGAGATATCGTTACAAAACAAAATTATTTTATGTTGACGATATCTGGAAAAAATGTGGCGTCACTCCACGAATATGCACGAATATACGAAATACGGTATTGGCCCTTTGAAGTGACAGTCTTAGGACTTATTTAATATGCATCGATTGCTTAGAAGCATCTCCATTAAATTCAGCCAGCCTTAAAATATTCTCCACTGTCTAAAACTATTCAATCTCAAAGAAATACGCACGAATTTTACACTTTCTTTTTTTTGTGTAATTTTTTCGTGTTTTATTATAGGTACCTTAAGGCAAACGATTAAACAATAACTCATGAGTTTTAATTCAAACATTCAGTGCTACTACTTTTTTTTAAACTATTCCTATCTAATTTGGGGTTTGGGTGAAGCTTTGAAAATTTAATTGTTTTTGCAATTTTCAGAGTGAAGACCAAGAAACGCGAAGCTCAGAGAACGTCCACTAGTGGGACTGATGGATTGGCGATATTGGATTTACTAGAAGACAGTAGATGAGGTCGAAGCGTCCATCAGGAGAAGTAGAAGAGATTGGGTACAGGCACTGGAGTATAGAATGACATTTTGAAGATGATTCGTACTTTAAAGTTTGGTTTCGTAAAGATTCTACAGTATATTATTTTGCTTTTTTTTTTAACAAATTGATCATCATAACTACATCGGTACTTGAAATCATATGTAATGGAAGCAGCATTCGGAGAAGAATCTTCTTAAGCATGCATAACAGAAATGACAAAAAAAGAGATGAGCTGTATGTACAAAGGCAAAATGATGATCTAATTTGGTAACAGAAATACGAGCATTTCAATGTTTTTTGACTGGATAATTAACTTTGAATACATTATATTTTTACATTGGCTTAATGCGCATTGAACGATATTTTTTCAGGGAAAATTATTGTACTTTAAAATCTCAACGTGTAATGATTATATTATGTACATCTTGGAATACTTTTTTAATTAACTTTAACTAACGCAATTTTTAGAATAACTGGTTTCTTACACGCACTTCATAGAAAACCTACATCTAAGGAAAAGGGCACTTCTAAGAATATCTACTTCTCTCATTAGTTTAGGAATAAATTAGGAGAATTTGGGTTATAAATTAAAGTGGATAATTGGCAAGATTCCAGTTCGAAAGCTTTTTACATTAAAACGTCATCACGTTTGTATTAATGGGTTGGAAAAACTTAATATCCAATTGGAAATGTTTTAGTTAACACAGATTTAATGTTTTCAAATACATTTTTATTTTCCTTTTCCCGTGGTGCCATTAGTAAAATTCGAAGTATTTAAAGTTAATTTAGAAGTTTTGACACAGTGAAGAAAACGAAAACTCGAACGGAAGTCAAATCTAAATTTACTTTTTTATTTTTGTACGATAAATATATTGCTAACTACCGGGATGAAATAAACAATAAAGATATCATCTTGTTTAATATTGAATATTCTTTCTTTCGTCACCTAATTTATTAGAAACAGTTTATGAACCTAAAAGTTTACCGATTTATGAATTTTGTGGATTTTACGCAGGGAATACAAAAGAGAGCATTTTAATTTTTAAAGAAATACTACTACTATGTATTTTTAAATAAAATTTAAGTGATTAATTTTTGTTTTGTTTTTCTTTTCAATGAAAGGTTCAGTAAAAACATTTTTTACGCTTTTTAAAAATTGATTCATAATTAGTATAATTTAGTATTGAGATCGGAAGGATAAACTTTTTGGGAATAATAAGTAAAAATCTAGTGAGTTTATGGGCTGGAAAGTAAAGTAAAAATAATATAGACATCTTGAAATTTAAACAAAAGAGTTACAATAAAAAATTAAATTACTAAAATATGTAGAAACTATTATGATAGTAGCACTTTTACAAAGTTTCACATACTCTCTGTAATGTATTAAAGAGTAGAAAGTTTTATATCTATTAAACTAGATACTAATCTATGTACGTGTTTGCCTTTTTTTATAAAATGACTGGATTTATATTATAATATTATGTAACTTGGAATGTATTAAATTGAGTATCAAGTTAGAATAATAATGTTCGGTGTGTAGTCATTGTATTGTCTGCTCGAAAACCTTATAAATTATTCAAAAGTTTGGCAAAGGTAGCATGTGTGGTAAAACTGCATACTGCACATTGCACATGCACAGTGCACATACTCTGATATGACAGCAAATCGATTGTAAAAGTAGTGCATTGATACGAGAGCTTAAAATAGGCTTTACATAAACTTTTCAATACAAGGAAATAACTCAAAATTTTATTGTATTCAATATAATTTCTGTAGAATGAAAATAAAATTTCTTGATCATTATACTACGTGATTTCAATCCCTGTATATAAACTATCCACTACACTTAAATTCTACCTACTAAAACCGCAAAAAATAAGGCACTGCATTGTTACACCAAGTTATCCTGCATTTTATACATAGGATGGGCTCTTACGCTTTCAGTACAAATCCAAGGGACGTACGTATATTCGTCGTATCGTCTGTATTTAACTATACCTGTATTTAACCAATGGGGCGTATGAAACGAAAAATATTTTCAAATGCTCCTCCTGTAAAATCGCATTTTGTGGGCTACGATATTATACGTAGGAGGCGTCGATCTATTAATATGAAAATCACATGTAAATAAATATTTCGTGTTAACCCCCTACGGGAATTGAACCCGCGTCCTCATGCACGGTAGCCAAACGCTCTACCACTATTCTACGAGGCGGAACAAAACCATATTATATCCAAGACGTAATTAATATTTGAAATTTTACTTGTTTCTGTCGGCTTAAGTCTAAGGCTGCTAGCAATCTCCTTTACACCTCCAAGACATAGCGGTAGTGGGTTAAACTAATTAAAGGGGTTTCTCCTAATGACTCGATGGGCGGGCCGGGGCGGAATGGGTTAACTTTTTACAAAGGGAAATATTTCATGGGAGGGGAATACCGTCACTTAACACTGTCACGCCCGGTGCAAGGAGTGATTTATTTCACACAGTATAATGGTGTGAAAGGGTTTGTATTGAAATATATTGAAATAGGAGCAAGGGTTAAATTAAAACACAATATGTATAAGGCCCGAGTGTAAATAATATTTTATTTAAGATTTTAGTTCAATCGATTTAGACAACAGTTTTAGCAAAACATGCAAGAATAATCCTTAATTCTAACCGAATTTAATTAGGACTTACTAACAAAACTTGTGTGTAAAAAAATGCAACTTATATAATTTCTGTACCTGAGCCGAGAATCCTCATCTTTAAAATCATCGATTTTCAGGAGACATTTATGTATGTGATTAAGTGTGAGGAGTTTTTACCATGTCGATGTCGCAGCCCGACTGTGATACGGTACAAACATCTCTCACTTAAATACACATAAGACTATACTCATACATCAGCCTTGAAGATGGACACTGCAATGTGCTCCGAAACGTCGGCAACACAAAGCCCACAAACACGGCATAATAATCCAGAAAAACATATTCTGTATTCTGAAGGCCGTAACAACTTTTTTTTTGTTTTTACACCCATAGGGCTTTTACTTAGACATTTTTAAATTATTACACAGTAGGTAGCTATTCATTACCGCCAGAGATGGCATCCAGACATTGTTCCCTAAAATGCAGTAGATTTGTGTTGAAAACATCAATATTGTTAGTATACTTGTTATAAAATAAGTAGTGCGTATAAAATAAGTTGAACTAAAACTAAAACAGCAAACTGCGGATAAAAATAATTTAAATTCGTCTCTTGAAAAACGATCACTTTGACGATGAAGCTTTTTGGCTGTCAGGTAAGTACTTCTTTTAATTGTTTTTTTTTCACACGTTAAAATTTATACGCTTTTTAATAAATAAAATACTCTATAATTATTTTCGTAACATATACCGCACCCAATCCCACAAATGCTTATTTAAATTATGCAATTATTTAAATAAGTAATTTATTATTCATTAATTTATGCACACCGCCCCAACACATTTTGGTACCCGCAGAATCTTAATTGCTTACAATAGTGGGAGGTCCTACCACCCAAATTGAAAGACGTATCGTTGATAGGGATATAATGTAATATCCGATTGGAATTAATATCATAGGATTACTTTGTTATTGATATTATATAAAATAATGTATGTGCATACGTATTTATGTTATTCTCATTAGTTAAGGTTCAAAATGGGTATATATTTCTTAGATTCTAAAATGATAACTAGCCGCGCTGTATCGTTTATCGAACTACTGCACATACGAATTTATACTCAATTCGGTAACTAGAACGAGAATAGTTCAGCAGGTTAAATTTCAATCATTTGTAGGGTTGTCAGTACTTTTATTTGTGTTTTGAGCGAACTGTATTTGTGTGGAAAGACAAAGAAGCGAAAGATACGAGTATCAGTTAGGAGCCCTTTACGGGACATTATCTCGAAATCCTTCAAAACGAAACTACGAATCCGGGACAGTTTTAGTCAATGCGGCACGGTGCGCGGTGGGTGGTTAAACCTGATCATCTCACAGATTTCAAACATTTTGTGATTATTATTTACGAAGAATGGAACTTTTTTTTTATTCGTCTACGAATAAAGCGATGATTTAATTTTTTTTTTTTTTTTTTTTTTTTTTTATTTTAAAAAATCTTATAAAACATACATGTCTTATAATCCCAGGAGTTAAAAACTCATTTTGGGACCGGTATTACATACATTTTTGAATTGCACAATCAAACACAAATAAGAAAGACGATACAAAATTTTCAATCTTAATCCCTATACATCATAACTATCATTGAAAAACATATTTAAATACAAATCTTTAAGGGCTCTACTATGTATTGAAAGATTATTATACTAGAAATGTTCATAAGGGATTTTTTACCGAATTTTGTGGATCGAAATTTTGGAATGTGGAGGTTTTTTCTGAATAACGTGTATATGAAGCTCAGATTAACTTGTGTTTCAAACGTGTATGTGCTGAAAGATTCAATATGGTAAGTATGGTATTTGTGATTTCATGTAATGGTATTACTTTGAATGGGAGTATTTCTGTCTGGCGATATATTTCTTTTACATGTGTATCCCAGGGTATCCCTAAAATATTTCTCAGAGCCCTGTTCTGGAGAACTTGAAATTTTCGGAAACCTGTTTCTTGGTGGCAAAACCCCATATACATGACAAATATACAAGGTGAGAATGTATCATAGCGTAGTAAATAGAAAGCAAAATATTTTTTGGAAGTAAACCCCTGAGTCTGTACAAAACTCCAGTTAACAGGGGCTATCTTTGCTTTGACATGATCAAATTGATAACTCCATGAGAGTTTTGAGTCTATGAATAGTCCTAGAAATTTAGTTACGTTGGTCATTTTCAATCTGAGTATTCCTTAGAGAAATTGGGATATGTTTTTTTTGTTCCCAAAAAGCATGCATGAAGTTTTTTTCACGTTTAAGCTTAATTTTTTTTATTCTTAACCAGTTTGCTAGATGAGAGATTCTCTTTTGCATTTTATTTTCAAGTTCGTTTATCGTGCGACAATGATAGAATACTATAGTATCATCAGCATACAATTGTAGAACACCTTGTATGCCCCATGTAGTCACATCGTTTATGTACACAAGAAAAAGTAGAGGACCGAGAATTGAGCCTTGAGGTACACCACAGGTTATCTCCCCAAAATCACTGAAATCCTCACCAATATGGACCGAACAATATCTATTGGTAAGATAACTACGAAGTAGTTTTAAGGGAGTACCAAATGCTGAACATTTTTACGTTTTTATTTATCAAATCAAGAAAAAGAACCGTTCGTTCCAGGATTTGAACCTGGGTCTTTCTGAACATAGCTATTCACTTGAGAGCGAACGGTTATTTATTTTATTTTTCGAGTGATTTGATGAATGCACATATCAATTGTGATTTTATCTATCTTTCGACCATAAAGGTTCATCCGCCTTTAGGAAGCATTTTTTCACCCCAATACAACAGGGTGCTCTTTCCCAATATACTAACTGGTAGAACAGTTGGAAATATTACTACAAACATGTAAAATGCAATGAAATCTCTCATATCATATAAGGCTATCGGTTAAGGGACAGAAAAACCTTTGATTCACTTAGTTTTAAATTAGAAATAAATAATAACTTACATTATGTGAAGATCACTGATTATTCTGTATCAAAAGCGTAAAAGGAAAATCATACCTGAAACAAATTAATACAAAAACATTAGAAAATTTTCGAATTATACAAATGAATAATACATAATAATATGAAATTCTGACATGCAGTTAATTATCATAATATCTTATAGAAAAAATTATTGACGTAACTAACGGAAAACGTATTCAATTTTAAAATGCAGTATTTTTTTTGACTATTAGAATTCAGTTCGACGAAAAAAAAAATCTAATATAAAGAGCGTTCTATTTTTTGTTTCAAGGTTGCTTGAAACAGTTGGAATAACATAATTCTTACGCCTTATTAAAATTAGTGTGGTCACCCTACGTTAACGTAATATATTTCTACTACTGCACCCAGTGGTGCATAGGGCACTGCATCAGTACACCAAGTGCAGTGTATATTTATCATTTGATTACATGAATCATAATGTTGTGATGATCAGTCATACGCATCAGCACCAGTCGAAGGTATCGCAATTAATATTAATATTAATATTTTCATGTTGATTTCATGCGTGGTAGCCAAATGCGCTACCACTATGTTACTAGGCGGACAAAACGTGATATAAATAACGAATTTCGGAATAAAATAGAGAATTATCTATCAAATACGAATTATTTTATACTGTTAAGGCAAAATACGGAGAAATATGTGTTTGTTTTCGAGGTACAAAAAGCTTTTTAAATACCAGTGAAAATATAGTAAATAACATTATACGGTATTTGATAAGCAAATAAAGATTTTGCTCCTAAATTTTATTATTTAAAAAAAATACATTTTTTACGATTTTTTTTTTCTATGTTTTACTTTTAATATATAATAGTAAAAATAACAAACCTTACACCAAACTTCGATTTACGCTTATATTTTAAATGATGCAAAGAGGACTGCATTGATTTTATTACAAAACGCTTTATATTCCAGACCAAGATAATAAAGAAATGTTTATAGGTTATTTATGCAGCTACCACTGGTTTCAACTGTCACCAAGTGAAGGCGATTAACTGGTTGATAGGTCAATTTACTACCAATACTTTCTGTTATCTGCACCCAAGTCCTTGTAAAACCCTGTAACATTATTATATGATTCTTTGTCTAAAAAGTGTTTTTAACACTAATAACAAACAGAGGCAATGCTGTCACAATACGTTGCACAATGACCTAAAAACTATTTTTCTGAAGTGAGAATTTAAGATTTCTTCAAGAACTAAGTTTTTCTTTGTAGTTTCAGCTAACAAAGGAAAACTTTCAGGATTTTTCTCGCTATAGGGGCACCTGAAACTTTCAGTAAGAAATCTTATTATGAAACCCTTTTGACGGATGACATGGCTTCATGAAATAAAGTTATATTTTTTCCTTATAAAATCATTTTCAAACACATAATTTTATTTTGGTTTTACACTTGAAATAAAATAAATGAATTTCCTATCTTTGAAGTTAAAACCACTATTAAAATACAGTTTTAGATTTCTGTTTGTTTCTTATTTACAAAACCTAAACATATTTGTTTATCCTGGTAAGACCCGATAAATCTATACAATATTTGTACCAGTATTAGCGTCAGCAAGGAGATGTTTCGCCAATAAACGGTTGTTTTATCTCAGTGGCCTCCGGGTAATCTCCCTCCCTTGTTTTATTTAACTACCCGACAGACGTGGGGGGCAAAAAGATTCCAGAACGTGACCGAATCTCGAGACTGACGACTTCTGGTCTCCGTAAGAAAATATTAGGGAAACATAATGAAGGGTAAAAGGAAAGAAAGATCACTGTCAAAATTGGTAAAAAAAAAAAAAAAAAATTATCTGCCTCAGTAGGCCAAAAGGCAGTGAGGAAAATCAGTATAATCTATATAGCGCCGTTTTCGTATAAATATACCTCAAGGGCTCTTTAAATATTGAATTTAATGGCTCGGGAAATTTAAAGTGAGTGAGAACTCAATTTCTGAGTAGAAAATACCATTATCAAAATTAATCAAAAGATTTAGAGAACAAATGGGTCTTAAATTTCTTTCGAAACATCACTTCACTCTCACAGTTGCGCACTTCTGGTGGGAAAGCATTTTAAGCCACAGGGCCCGCAACCGCAAAAGCGCGCTCTCCAAATTTTGTGCGCTGATGACGAATCGGTGCTAAAACCCTGCCTATGGCTGTAGATGCAGCTGATCGAAGTCTGATCGAGTAACTCTCCCTTATCCGCACTGAATGGTGCATCCCCAACTGCATTGTTACCCATACCGAGTGCAGTGACTCTTGATCATTACTTGTTACGTGAAAGCAAGATTTTATTTTATTTATTTCGAATACAAACAGATGATCAGTCTTCAGCTTCAGCGCCAGTCCAAGGTGTCACACTACTACTACTTGTACTCCCCCTTATCTGCACCCAGTGGCGCATAGGGCACCGCATTGACACACAAGTGCAGTGGATCGTGATCATTTGTTATATAAGGCAAGGTGAACAGTCTTACGCTTCGGAGCCACATATGAAATATTTAAGAAAAATAACTCATGTAGCATATGTGATCTCACCGGGAATCGAATCCGGAACCTGCGAAGTTATATATATATATACTTATATATACAGGTATACCAGAATATTCAACATAATAAATAAACAAAAATGCTAGTGATTTTTCAATACGTGGTAATTAGATCAACAATTCCTCGCAAGCGAAACGACTAGATAACATAATTTACTGCATATAATGTTACGGGAACAGCTTTTTTTATATAACGTTTCTCTAAATTATCTTTTACGGACAGTGATCGTTCTTCCCGCTTATCCTTCATACATAATAATGACTGTGTAACGTCCCTTATTAAGAAAATACCCATGTGGTATTTTAGAGTCACGTAATGGTACAGTAGATATATTTTAAGCTGAAAAAATTAATGTGCGAACGTCATAAGCCGATTATCAAAAAACTCATTTGTAAAGGAATTAAAACCCTTCGAAATGGGGGCTGGAAATGATTCTGTTTTTAATTAAATTTCAGCTAGAATATTTTTCTATTCTTGAGAGGTAAATCATTAAAAAAATGTTCATTTAAATGTAGTTTCGTACTTTTTTTGCCGAAATTATTTTAAGATTTATTATTTACTGCTTTCAATATTTTAATCGGAGTTATTTTCTCGGCTACATGCTTATTCGTTTTGGTCTCGTCAACTTTCAATATATTGTAATGAGGATATTCAATGGAAAATGTGAATAATTGTAAAATATAAAAGCCCTACGGGCGTTGAAACCATATTTTTAAAATATATTTTTTAATGATTTAATTAACCACCTCAACAGGTCAGGTGGCCATATTACAGAGGGGAATAACGTCACAAACACCCAGGCTTGAGAAAACTTTTTTCAAAAATAATAAACTTTCACCATCACACCTAATAAAACAGAAGCACCAACTTAAAATACATAGATTTTCCTCACTGTATGTTTTAAACAAGATTACCGCATTTTCCTACATGCGCAGCAATAAAAAATATTCGCATTTATTGTTTTTTCGTTGTTTGCTTCTAGATCGAAAGATAATCAATTGTAAATTTCTTGGTAATAAGTTTTCGCTGACAAACGACAAAGAACGTACGTTTACAAACAATTGATTTGGTAATATGTTAAATTTAAACGTATTCGAGAGACGTGTGGGCTCACGAGCTTACAAAAAAACCACTTTGATAGCTGATCGCCTTGTTTGGACAAATGCATTTATTTCTGGTATAGATTCCATTAACCTCCAGAGCTTGATAATGAACCATTAAATGACAGTGGCTGTAATGCTTATTATAACATTTGAAATGTCCTTCTAGATAATTAATACGTGAAATAAGCCTATTGTTTTAACTTAAATTCTCAAATAATTCTACCACTTTCCCACGACACATCTATTCCATAACGCTTGATCTATTTATTATTATTTATTTAAGTACTGACTCAATGCAGATTTCAATAGGGTTCTTACAGATTAACATGAATATCCTTGAAGAAAACGCTTATAAATATTTAAAGTATTATTTTGGCAATTCCAACGCGATATAAAACACAATGCTCCAAAAAATTTGTTTTCATTTATAAATTTATGTTTTAAAAACACGAATATTACGAGTGTATTTAACGCCCCGTTTTTGGCAATGACGTCATACGCGTCTACGTGGGAAGGCGTGTAATTCATTCCGCCACTTGTGAGCGCTATATTGCTGTGACGTCACACCGTGCTTGCGCGCTAACTGGAGGAATTTGCTGAGCGAGTTGAAAAAGCGCTATTGCAAACTGCGCTCTTAAAATATTTCACCCTTCTACGCTTTTCAACTCAATAGGGTTGCCATTAAATGTAAAATTTTCTCCCGAGACTCACATTCCATTGTTGTGACTTATTTAAATAAAATATTTCGCGATTTTTCTCCAGAAAGAACATGTCAAATATTGGAAAATATTTCAATAAGTTTATAAAGGAATTTCAAAAATTGTCTTCGAAAATAATTTACAACATATTTTAATCGAAATATTATAATTATTTAAATAATATTAAACGTCAATACGCCATAAGGTTAAATTTAAATTAATCACATTTAACACTTTTTTTAAACCGGAAACCTTGTACAAAACCAATGATAAAAAGTCACCGTATTGGACATTTCACCATTGAGAAAGCTTAAAATTCCTTTATCGTGTATGTAGTTATATAGAATCAGACATATCATGATAAAATAAAAACATTTTAAATTCATGGACAATCGGACAAGCTCGGATTTAATTTAGGGAATATCCTTGTTTAATTATAAGCTTTGATTTTAGTAATAACTAATATCCGTATTAAGAATTAATCCTCTTCTGTAATCCATCTTGATAAGGGTTCGGATTGAAGAAATTCAATCTTATTAATAATTTAATAATAATATTGAAGTAATTTATTGATGATAGAACTGTTTTACAAATAAATTTTCTAGTATGTAAAATATTATTTAGAAACTTTCAAAATGTTAAAAATTAAATATCTAAAAAGTCGCAGCCTCGTAGCATGATTATAAATATATGGATAATTTGCAACAAATAAGTATACGTGTGTGCAAAGAGGGGAGTAGCGTTTTATCTTTTGAAGAATACCGAGACACATAATTAGTTTTTTTAAAGAGGGAGGCGAGAGAGCTGGCTGGCAATAGGGGTCTCCTAGAGGGATCTAGTGGTGTCCACATGCTCCACATCGCCATCGGAGCGAACGTTGCGAAAGAGGAAGAATGAGAATATTGAATATCTAATCATCTAATATCTAGATTATTAACATGCGCTTGGAGCAACCTTCAGCACCCTCCACTCGTTCAGAAAAAACGAGTTGGTTGAGCCAAAAATATACAAATAAATTTTTAATGAAAATTTTTATGCTAAATTCGTTATAACCGTAAACACAGTCCTCTTTTTAAAAAGAACCGTTTGTACTTTCCCATACAAATTCCTTGATTTTTTCCCTGGAATTTAACATTAAGGCGAGAAATTTTTCACACATTTTAGATATCAACCAGATATCGTCTTTTATTTAAAATCAATCATTATTTATCTCCTTTAACAATTAAAATGACAAAAAAATAAGACGATGCAAACGCGCATATGCTCGATATCTAAAATATGTGAAAAAATTATTGCTTTAATGTCAAATTCCAGGGTCGGAATTGAGGAATAGTTTGTATGGGAAGCGGCCGCGAGTAACGGGGTAGAGAATGCTCGTAATAACGAAAACCTTATTTTCACCACCCCTAAATCTGTCAACAAATGTACCTTGTGGGGACAAAATTAACTATTTCACCCTGCATCAACACTCAAACGCACGCTTTTATCCAAAACATCTCAGACTATTACATTTTTATATATCTAAGAACAATTTTCTTTGACAGTGTTTGCTTAACCCCTTTATGTTTTATGTCGAAACGAAATTTGGGCTAAGTCATTGCAGGGTTGAAAATTTTATAAAATCGTTATTTTATTTCTTTGGAAAAAGGAAAA